>CAUYRT010085704.1:0-33298 GCA_963574885.1 Lepilemur ruficaudatus | reverse complement strand
CACAATGAGATACCACCTCACCCCAGTCAGGTGAAGTATCCCAAGAACTGGAGCCTCATCATTGAGGATAAGGCTGATTCAGTCAATGAGATAACATATGAAAAAGTAGTATATATTTTTCTCTTTGTCTCCCCAAAGGAGCTCATAGACATCAAACAGAGTAATGGTGTATTAGGTAAAGGGAAATGCCTAGTTATTTCATGGATTATGGAATGTTAGTCCTGAGCCATCAGAAATCCCTGATGAATTAAAATGTCAAAAAGGAGAGTGGTGCTTTATGGGGATAAGGTGATAAATGGAGTTTTGCCTCAATTCCATTTCAATGTAAAAGAGTTCTTAAGAGATTAATTGCAATAGAAAAATGTGACAAGAGAACACCCACAGATGCTACCAAATTGTGAGAGCTATTGTTAAAGGATAATCAAGAGGCAGGCAATGGAATCTCACTCTCCCACACGAAAATAGTAAATTAAAATAGTATTAAAGTTTTTGCTTTCTAGATAGGTTCTAGTAAGTAGAAGCAAGGCAGTGTCCTACTGCAAAAACTTGGGAAATTTGTACAAAACACAAAAAGTGTATTTTCAAAGGCATGAGATAGCTATAACAGAAATGAAATATAAACAAAAATTGCAGTGAAAGAATAACCCTTCCTGAGTGAGCTGAAAAACTACATTCTTTTTTAGACTCCTCTGGACATTTGCTGATTCTTGGCACAGGCTTTGGAGCAGGCTTAGCTCAAGCAGAGACATTCTGCTGGGAAAAGGAGAAACCACAGAGCTTTTAGTTGATATAGAATGCCAGAATAACAAAGCATATAAACCCTGAAGCCTTAAATGGTTGACCAATTCTCTCCATAGGACATTTTTGAGTTCTGGGACTATGTGGGGTCAGGGGAGTTAAGAAAAATGTTCTGAAATGTCCTGGAATCTACAGTGCCTAAGAAACAAAGTCCTGCTGAGGGAAAGTAGCTGAACTGAAGCACATAGCTGGATTCTTTTCAAGGCATTTGTCTTTGAACCTTCATGAGACGGAGAATATGATGTTTGGCAGGAAATTCTGAAGGGCAGAGCCTGATATTTTATTTTAAAACACCTCAGAGCTATTCCTTTTTTGTCGTTGTTGGCAAATATTTCATGTTAATGTTTCTAGTTATAATGAAAATAGACTTTGAATGTTTTTAAAATATTTTCAAATAATTATGAAACTCTGATTTGCAAAGAACACAGGTGTTACTAAAACAGTCACCTTGCTCCTAGTTTGGAGGCCATTAGAAACTCACATGAGCCACAAATAGACACAAATTTCTGCTTTGCATAAAGACAGAGCTATTTTCTCCTTCAGGTTCTTAAAATCCAACGTTCACATGGCCTAGAGTTTTCTTTTTCCCCTACTTTGATATACCTCGGTCCTTCTCATTCTTGAGATTTTTAGCTTGCTTAAAACCTCCTCAAAGAAGCTGTGATTGGTCAGATAATTGCAGGTAGACCACCCTTCATTTCTTGCCTTGTACGCTCTGTGTCCTTCTAAGAGCTTATAGCAATTTGTAGGTAATGTGTATATTCTGAATTCACTTTCTCTTGCAATTTACCTCCCAAAATATTAGCTTCAATGAAGGTAGGCATATTTTGCATGTCTTTCTACTTTTCATGTGTCCATAAGCCTTAGCATATGCCAGGTGCACAATAACCACTGAATAAATATTGTTTGAATAAACTCAAAGAATCAGTAAGTTATTATTGTTAGATATATGTTGTGACAGTTGCTACAATAAGTTCCACTTTATTTTTGCAACATACTTCTTGGATGATTTTTGAACTTGTCCAGGTTACAGGTTGTTTTACTCTGTCCATAAAAGAAAATATATATTCACAAGCACAATATATTATGCAACTTTTGACATGTTATTTTGTTAAATTATGATTCTACAAATAAGTGTACCCTCTCCTGAAAATAAGTGGTTATTGAACATAGCACTATTTTTGTAGTTTTATTAAGTAAGTAAACACATTTAATATATGTTGTTTTAAGTGATTTTTGTTAAGATTAAAAACCTATATAAGTATTTTTCTTACTTTCCAATTATGCATTCAATAGGAGATAATAGTGCATGGGAATCCAGTATGTTATTCATGCCTTGATGTCTGTTTACAGCTATCCCTTTGATAAAACAAGTCAGTGTTAGGCTTCAATAGGCTGAGAAATTTAACATGATTAGTTCTCATTAATGTCAGAGTTAAGCATTTTCCTTATAATAAGGGCATATCCATTCAAACAAGATTCTTCCTGAAAACAAATATCTATCACACAAAGATTGTCCTTTCTTGCACCATTAATTTCAGGTCAACTAATGGAACGTTAAAGAAAAAATAGCACAAAAAAAATTAAGTCCAGAGACTTAAAATCATGTATGTAAATTTAACATGTTTCAGGAACTATAAACATGTACAATAATGAAATTTGTCTACCATAGGTATTTATACTTTTTAAATAGCATCAGTTTATTTTGTGATCTTAGAAGCTATAGTCAGTTTAAGTGATAAGGAAATATGCAAGAGAATAAAAGCTAAATAATAATTACCAACAAACTTAAAACCCAAGGAAAACAGCCACTATCATGTGTGTATATTTCTTTCTTGCTCTAACTATTGGCAAGCCTGAGGATGACTGAGAATAAATCACTCCCTTGGAACTCTCATAAGCCTTTGTTGAAGGAAATCCTACAGGAAAATAGGAAGTTTTATAAAAAGGTAGTTTGGGGAATTTTGATTTTGATAGAAAAAATATTATGACTCACAAGTTTGTGAAGCATTTAAGAGGCTAGATAAAGCCCACTTTATATCTTGCATTTTTAAATATTTAATGAAAATATACTTTTCATACTATTATTATGACAGAATTTAATAATTAAATCTTTCACATATCCTGTATTCTAAATACAATAAAAATAAAAATAATTGAATCTAAGTCTTTATAGCAATTTCTAATTATTTCCAAAAATGAAAAATATTGATAAAAGTATTATATTTCAAAGCATATGAAAAGTTGGCATATATTGATAAATGAGCACCAAGATAAGTTTTAATTTCACAAATCCCCTAGAAGCTATAAGGGCAAATTTTTAAAAGAATCTTGGTGAGCACCAGATGCTATTTTTTTCCAGTTATAATCTAATTTGTCAGGACTTTCATTATATTAATTTTGTGACATTGATTTCAATTTATACTATTTCTCAAATGTGTATTAGTTATTTGGTCATTTTTGGTTACTTTTTTATTAATCTTACAACTCTCTGTTGGAATGCAACTACTCTAGCTCCAGGGACTGGGCCGTTTTACTACTAAATTGCACTGCATTGCCTCTTTGTTTATAATGGATTATAAAATAACATGCAAGAGAAATTCTATAAGAAAGCAATGAGAAAAGCTCTGTCAAACATAAACACATAAAACGAGCAGCAGAAATGCTAAATAGGAGAAACATAACACCATTGTAATAATCATCATATGGGAAAAGAAGGTAATTTCTTATTTATTAAAGACATAACTCACTATAAATATCTGGCTACCTGAATGCAATAAGTAATCTATAACTACATAAATCAGATGCCTTTTAAGTTAGCAACATGTGACAACATATAATTGATATGCATATTGACACAGAAATAAACATACTAGTCATAACCAATGACCTTCAAAAATATATGTATACAGTAGAACAAAGGCATAATAGTGGATTTGATACTGCATGCTAAAGAGCAGAGAGTTGTCACGTGTTATGGTTTGCTTCATGGCTTTGACACTGGGTGATGATCACTGGTAGAAGTTAGAAACCTATTGAATTTATGAAATTATTTTTTTCACTAGGAACTGTGAATCTGTACCTCTAAGAAAACTAAATGAAGAAGTCAAATACATTGTTGAATATGTTGGAATGTAGTTCAGAAGAGAACATTAGACAAGAATTACATTTGAGATTAACAGAAAATAAATGAAATAACGGCTGTGTTTTAGATACCCAGATGAAAAAAATATATAGAGAGAGTGGTGATCTCAAAATACAGGACCTACATATGTGTTTTATTTGGTCAAGTGTTTAAAAAAAATCAGCATGTATGATTTTCAGCAAGGTATATATTCTCCAGTAGGCAGTTTTCCCCCATTTATTGTGCCTTGCCATGATCCCTCATTTAATTATATTATCTACTTATCTCCTGAAGTCATTTCAGTTTTTAATATTTGTATAAGGTTTAAAATAATAGATAAGCTGAGGGCTCATCTTTGGGAAACTCAAACTGTATGCACATAATCTGTAAATGCAATACACTTTAAAATAATCTTTATCAAAATATCTGTGGTAAAGGACCAAGCTTTATTTTATATTACATAATTTTAAAATTTTTCAGCACTTTGAGGCTGGACACTATTATAAATATATTACTTTACTAGGGCTGCCGTAGCAAAGTACCAGAAACTGAGTTAAGCTTAAACAACAGAAATTTATTGTTTCACAATTCTGAAATTCTAGAAGTCAAAAACCAAGGTGTCTCTTTATGTGCCCCTCTGTCCAAATTTCCCCTTTTTAAATGGACACCAGTTATATAGAATTATCACTCACCTTAATGATCTCACTTAACTAATTACATCTGCAAAAATCTTTTTCCAAATAAGGTCACATTCTGAGTTAACGGGGGTTAGGACTAAACGTATGAATTTTGGAGCACACCGTTCAACACATAACAAGAATTACAATGATAATAACATAGAAATGTCAATTTTCTTTAAATATTTTTAAATGCTTTCTCCAGTTTCTATAATCATTTCATGGTAGACCTGTAGTTAAGAATATACACATTGTTTCCAAGGCACAAAGCACTGTTTCAAGAAAACATAAAAGAGGAAGAGAGTTTTAAATTCAGAAGGCTAGGAAGGGTAATATCAGGAAAAAAAATTGTTTTGATATTTTCAGGATAATTCTTCTCTTATAATCTCGGGATCTTTGAGTATCTTTTCCCAAGCATGCTGTTACCTCTAATTTCTGTCAGAAGCAAACCTTGTACCCTAGTGTTCTAGATTTTTTTTTTCATTCTTTTTGAAGCTCTGTCTCCAGACTTTCACTTTACCCGCTCAACTAGTCCCAGAGAAATCCCTGCTACATCAGCTTCTCACTATTTCATCACTCACTCTAGATGGAAGCCACATATTAGGAACACATTTTGGCATCTTGCCTTGACTGCTTCTACTCTATCTTCATGTCTCTGTATAAGGAGTTGTTAATGGAGATTTTTCTGGATCTATGCCATTTTTCAGATGTACTACATTTTAAAAATTGGAAATATGAGTCATCCTGAAATACTGCTGTTTAGTATAATCTCTACTCTAGCAAAAATTTCTGTATGTTTATGACACACAAAAGATACTCTATTTTTCTGTTCACCCATTTTCCTACTAAATTTTTTTCCTCTGATTTTCTTTCTAATGAACTCAGAGGGAAAAAAAAGAAATATCTGTGCTCACTTGACTCACACAAAATCAGGCAATATTTCCTTAAAGGCAATCTGTCATGAATCAATAATTTCTTCTTTCAAAACACTTTTATACATACGAATAATCTATGTTGTGTTTCAGAAAATATATAACTTTGTATTCAACTATAGCCTTTCTAATAGGGTAATTCTAAAGTATTAGTTTAAACCTTAGAAGGTCCATTGCAAGAATTAAAAGAATATTATCATGCAAGGGAGTAAAAATCATACATAACATGTAATATTCCAGTATCAAAAACGTAAAGTAACTCATAAGATCCATACTGAAGAAAGAAAATGACTAAAAGAGAATTACTTAAATTCTATTATGAAGCAACATGAGTAATTACACAGAGTACAGTATTTTCATTCTACTAACAGTATGTTATAAATATTGTTTATACTGAAGTCTTGAAGATACTTTAAAATAGTTACTGTGTCATTAATGGAACTACTAGGACCATAAAAGAATAAAATCCTGTTGGTTTTGTGAAAAGAATAGCATAGTAGTTCTTATAAGTTATTAAAAGAATATCAGTCAATGCAGGTTTTATTATATGTGAAATTTTCTTTTATACCATCCCTTTGGTACTTTTGCTTACAGTTTTGAAAATTGCTGTTAAATGATGTGATGACTTGATGAAAAACAATGAAACTGTATATTTTTTATAAATATTTTAAGAAATAAACTTTTTTAAGGCATGTAAAATGTAACATATTGTAGGTATTTTTTCTTGTCAGATGTCTTTAACTGACCGGGTTACTCAAACCTATATTCCCTAAGGCCAGAGTTGCAAAAGTTCTGCTATTATTGAGCTGGAGATTTTTCATTAACTTTTATGTCTGGACGTGGATGTAATAAGAGGTTCCCCAGTGGATTTTTAAATTCTAAATATAGTCATTCCTGCCCTAATGGTTGTTTATTTTCTGATAGGCTGAAATGACAAGTCATGTAATGGATACCTATAAAATGTGATATTGTACTAGGTGCTAGATATAAGAAGTGGCCAAGACAAAGCAGTTTCTCATAATTAGGTTAGTTATAAACATATGAAAACATTTCTAATTAATAGAGTGGCTATGATGATTATAATGAACAAGAGCCAACAAGGAAAGAACAAATAGAGGAAAAGCTCTAACTTTAAACGACATAACACTTAGCATACACCAGTAACATGCTCACTTTTAGAGAGCAGCAAACGAATGACGTCCTTTGGATTTGAGCTATAGTCATGGTGTTCCAGCTTTACTAATGTTTGATCATGCTGACTCCAGTATGCAAAATAGATTAGAAAAGAGGCAGCCTATAAACTCTTAACATGGAGACACATACTCTTGCTTATGAAGATCTTAAATACTTACAGATTTTCCTTACCCAGATTCACATATCTCACAGTGCAGTTTTCAATAACTTCTATCAGGGTAGAGAGTTAAAGAGCAACTGACAGAAATAAAAGGATCAGATGATTAGCTTCCATGTCATAGTCTGTAGATTCTAATGTCAAGAGGTGTTATCTCTGGATATTTGGAAGGGAAGGAATGAAGCAGAGTCGCCAACAGTTGGAAGTGATGGCATACTCTGTTTTTTTGTTTTGTTTTTTCAAATCACTCCCAGTAGCAAATAATGTAATATAGCAAAGATTTCTTTTGATATAAGAATATGTATTGATTTTGTAAACTATTTTATTTTTCTCAACTTTTAAAAAATTCTTATCATCCAGAGATATGTTTTAGTCATTTTCAGAATGAATACTGATAGAGGTGCTTTAGAAAATAGCAACGATGAAGAAGCATGTCCTTGGAGAACATTAAACTTTGGATTAGAACCATCACTTCATAACAATTATCATAGCAACAATTATAATAGCAACAATGCATTAAAATGACATGACAGATACTAGATATATTTATTGCATTATTCAATCTTTACAGCAAGCTAATATTTTGGACATCTTTTCTAGAAAGGACTGGGAGAAGCTGTTGAGATTGAAAGACATAGAAGTATTAGCTATTTTAAAATTATGTTTTAGACTTCAATGATAGCTTCTGTGTCTGTGCATTAGTGAAAAACATTTTTCTGCCTCTTGGTCCTGTTGGTACTTTGAAAATTCTAGTCTTCTCTCAAGTAGACAGCAAGATGTCTCATTCCTTCTGCTATCCCCAGTGCATGCTGTTTAAGATAGCCAATGTCAGTGCTGGCATTGTGATAGCGACACTAGTTCATGAGGATATGAATCTCGTTCTGATCCAGTTTGTTCCATTGTAAACCTCTGTAATTAAGACCTAAGCTTTCCTAACATTCTGCTAGATGTTCAGAGAGGCGTCCCTGGACCTTATAGGTTCCCTGAGAAGACAACAACCATAGTAGTCAGATGAATACTGAGCAAGGTTCTGGTGCACTGGTGGGTATCCCTGTGCTGGGCACATTGGGACAGGTGGAGGAATGAGAGCTTCCATTTAGGTGTTTGCTGGAAAGAATCACCATCCAATTTAAATCCTGAGATTTTGAAATATTTAGTAATTCAGAGTGGCATTTCTCTTTGTCTACTAGGCTTGCTGTTTTTCGAAAGCCCTACCCCAATTTTGCCTTTTTACAACTTTCCTGGGCTCAAGTCCCTAGATTCTAGGGTCAAATCAGCAAGTTGTCAGGGATACTTTTCCTTTCGTTCTTTCCATTTTCTTTTGTCCATCTATACCCAAATTTTATTGTTCCTTTTCTTTTGTTCAATATAGACTTTTGAAAAATGAAGTAAAATTGACAACAATAATTGACAAGTCAACCACCCAACCAAGAATCCCACATATTTATTTTCTGCTTCTCAAATGCAAGAAGTAATCAGTTTTCAAATACAACCTGATAGCAAGGAGGATAGATAAAGGTGCTACTAACTAAAGGAATTTGAATCATTTCATAGCAGCAAGAAAAGTAGAGAAAGACAAAAATGTTAAGGTTTATATTAGAACATGTTAATATAATGTTCTGCTATAACTGCCTAGGATGTACTGATCCAGGCATTGTTAGCCCAATGTCTCTGTATCTGGTCCACAAATTACTACCAGGGAAGAAAAGAAATGAAAACAAGGAAAGAAGAGAAGGGGACCCATGATTGAGCAAAAAATTGTGCATTATACATAGGCATGGGGAACTTTCGAGTCCATTCCAATAACTGCTGAGGTCCTCTTATTTACACAAATGACATTATCCCATATTCTACACTCAACAGGATGAAAATACAACAAGCATTTATCATAGTATTAAGTCGAGTTATAGTACTCCCTAGGTTATGTTTAGCTTCAAACATTTCTCAATATAAAACCCCATGAAGAAAATCTTAGTGCTATGAAAATGGTTAATGAATAAAACATTATGTGCAGCATAAAATTAGAAATAGTTTATATTTCTTGATTTTTTTTCCCATTATACATCACACTAAAATATATCAATGGTAGAATTATTAGAAATGTCATGTGTGGTAGGCTAAAAAGTGGGGGAATATCATGTTCTGATGTGGAGGGAGTTATGAGTTACCTTATATGGCAAAAAAGTCTTTGTACATGTGAATAGGTTAAGGATATTGAGATGGACAGATTATCTTAGATTATACAAGTGGGCCCTAGATGCAATTGTAATCACGTGTATCCTTATAAAACTAAGTCACAGGGAGATTTGACATACACAGAAAAGAAAGAGATGTTAAAGTGGGAGAGAAAGAATTTTAAAATGCTGGCCTTGAAGATTGGAGTGATGTGACCACAACACAAGGAAGGGCAAAATCTGGCAGACTATGGAAAAAGAAAGGAATTGATTTTCCTCTACAGCCTGCAAAAGAAGTGGGCCTGCTGACACCTTTAATTTAAGCCCAGTGATACTGAAGGTAATGAAAGCATGCTACAAGGTATAGGTTATTCAGATCAAATAACAGATAGTTCCAGAAGACGGCATGGGATCAAGAATATAGATGAAAGAATCTATGTAACAAAGAAGAAAAGATGCTTTCTCATTTCTTCAGACAGAAATAATAGAGAAAAAAAAGAAAAGAAAAAGAAATAGAATCATTAAGAACAAGTGAGGGAGCTTCTGGAGTCACCATGCCTAAATAGAAATCCTGGTCCTAACACTAATTGTTAACTTTTCTAGTATCATGAAAGTGAATATACTAGTATCATGAAAATGAATATACTAACTATGTCTATATTAAAAAGTTATTTAAATAATCACTTAAAATAATAAATATGAGATTTTAATGGCTAGCTCATAGTAACTGCTCATTAAATGTGGGTAATTTTAATCATCAAGATTTTGAATAGAAGAAAGATTAATGAGTTTGTTAATGATTAATGATCTCAAAAAATATCCTTAATAAAATAGAAAACCAATGCTAATTTTCTGGAGGGTTAGAAGCATAAGGAAATTAGACAAAGTTTAGTAGATGAGTAAAAGTACTTATTTACGATGTGACAGTGAATACAACATAGGTGGAAAGCATAGCTCTAAAAAGATAGTGTAAATTCATTTACTGGAAATTAGAAAATCAGCCACATATAAGGCATTGTGAATTAAGACAAAATAAATTAAGGAAATTAAGAGGGTGGGAGAAATATATCCCTTTCCTTTAATGTTTGATTCACAAATCATGGCCAACATATGGACACAGGTAGGCCAGATGGTAAATATTTTAGGATTTGTGGGTCTTATAGTTTCTGTGGCAACTCTTCAACTCTATCATTGTAGTATAAATGCAATGGCAGACAATACATAGATGAATGAGAAGGTATGTCTTCCAAGAATACTTTATTTATAAAAACATATGGTGAGCTATATTTGATGCTCCCTTATTTAGATAGTTGTGTGACTTTGGGAAGACTCCTACCTTAACAAACCTCAACTTAAAGATTTATAAAGTTTAGAAAATGACATCTTCCATGTTGTTTTTCTTGAATACCAAGTCATGCATTAGAAACACTTATGAGCTATAAAAAAACATAAATTCCACAACTCTCCTGGACTTACTGAATCAGAAATTCCAGGGTTTAATCTGTAGTTCTGTTTTCCTAAATGCTTTCAGAGTGGCTTGGTACAAGCCACTAATGTCCACAATTAGGTTTTAACATTCAGGGTTTTGAATTTGAGTTGTAGTCTGTATATGTTTATTGTATTAGAATGCAAGTATTAAATATAGTTAAACTAATTTAAAAAAACTTCTTAAATTTTTACTCTTTTAGTTAATTTGAAATTTAACAGATTAAAAAGTTTATTTCAACATTGGTAGTGAGTTTATTTTTGTGATTTTTTATAAAGGACTAATCAGAAAAAGCAAAAGATTTTTGAATGGAAACTGTTGATAATTTTGATGGATTCTTAACATATTTCCTTAAATAAATTGTCAAGACATATTAAAGATCACATTTTTTCTCTTTAAAAAGAGTCTGGTTTCAGCTCTGAGATGTAGAGAGCTAACAAGAGGATCAGTCCCATCCGTACAACATTGATAAACCTGGACAAACTCTACATTAATTACTTTTCTTGAACCCATCACAGAACTGAGGTGCTGCAGTGTAATTAAGTAACCTGAATTGGGAAAGTGAGCCACCTGCAACAAGAAACAGGACGCTCTGATTTGCTTAACTGGAGTGGATAAGAAATACAGGTAAAATTTTGGAACAACCAGCTAAAGACCAACTGTGGGCTATGTAAGTGTGGGAAGCTCATGGGGACAGCAGACAAGGAGCGTTCACAACATTTTGCAGACGTTCCATCCTTGAACCTGACTAGGAGACCACAGAGAAGGTCAGGAAAAAGCTAAGAAAGCTCTCTCCTAGTGCTTCCTGGGAAAGTGGAACAGCATTCATTCCTGAAACTGTGCCTAGACTCCATCTCCAGTATCTCCCATTCAGGATAAAAGATTTAATCTGCAGAGAGAAAGCAAAATAAACACTGCTGCCTTAAGGGACTGCTGGAGGCCCACTGCAGGTGATGGGAGGGAAGAAATTGTAACAATAGTAGACTATATATATATTAGACAGAACCTCACCAAAGCTTTTGATCAGTCAGAATTGCCCAGTAGGCTACTGCAGATAATTCCATGGTACTGAAAGCAGATACAAAGTTCAGATATTAAAAATAAGGGTGATAGACAAAGGTTAATTCATCTGGGTTTGGCCTTCTCTAAACTTAAGTTCCCACTACTATAACATGGTGTGATGCCTAAAGCTATCATGAAGGCACTTGAGAACTCTAGGAAGTCTTCTGTAGCTGAAAGTTGTATGTCATGCATTAATTATCTTTTGTTGCAGAATTTGGTTATTACTATTCTTGAGTATTGAATGTGAGATAATGTATTTGCTTAAGAGGTTTATTAAGTGTAACTATTTTAACATATAGCATTAGCTTTTATTTTCCTTAAAAATAAAGACTAGTTAAGCAATTGTTTATAATATTGTCAAGTGTGATAAGTTATAATAATTTGGATAGTTTTAAATGACTAAGGTATAACTAATGGCCTCAGTAAAAAAAGTGAAGTGTGATAACTCTATACAAAAGACATATAAGGCCATCCAAAAGCAAAACAAAAAAAGGTTTAAAAATATCTGTGTAGCCCTTCAATTTCATACCAAAAACCAAAATGTAAGACCAGTACCTGTATTTCATAATAGACATTTAATTATATTTTAAATGTAATTCTAAAAGTCTACATTTGTTTCCCTATTACTATGAAGTATTTTTCTCCTTGTCAAATACCTACGCTATGTTTTGAGCATAGAGCCTTACCTAAGCGCTTATGACAGTAGCTCTCTTGGGCCACATTTTAGGCTCCTTTTCCTTTACATTCAATTATTCTCTTTATAAATGTCAATACTTTAATTTTTATGTTCCAAAAATTTTTTATGTAAGAAATCAATAGCTCTCAATGTGTGTGCATGAGTAAATGTATTATAGTACATATACAATCTTTCATTGAGACATCTCTTCAAAACCAAACCTTATCCAAAGGTCAAGAGTCAGGGTTTATGATAGGAAGGAATCATTAAGATAAGTATGTCTTTCAACCCTTTTCATGCTACATTTTGCTCTTCTGGCAAGTCATAAAGAAAAAAAATTGAAATATGACCATATGGATACACATTATCTGCCACATATATTGATAGATTGTGGGGCAATTTCTTTAAGTTTATCTGATTCACAATTTCTATGATAGAGATCTAATGCACAAATTTGTATTGACTACATACACTGTGTTTTCTGTGAAAGTGAGTAAAGAAAGACATATAATAAAGCATTTTTGGTGCTAAAATGCTATATCAGTCACCTTAATTTGCTACAAATAAGACCAAATCAGGCTTTAAAATGAGAACATTGCTACCTTGTGCTTCTGGTAGCAATGCAGCATCCTAACAGCATGTAAGCCATCGCAAGATTTAGAGCTCAACTCAATCAGTGGCAACAAAATTAGAAATAAATAGAGGAGGATCAATACAAAGTGTTGTCTGGAATAATGAAACAGCCCTGGGCTGGAAAAATCTATTTTATTTTTCTTATCTTAGATAGTTGCTCTGAAAATTTCTGACTGAGCTCAGGAGAAACTAAGACTACTTTGTTTATAAAGAGAAAAAAGAATCAATGACGGACGATACTGTATACATGAATACAAACATATACATTATTATCTATAATAATTAAAAAATAAACTGCAATACACACACACAAGCACAACAGAAATGCCCCCAAAGACTCATCCTATTGTGACAAAATACTTATGTAACATATTGCCATACTTAGATGAAGAAATTTAAGATATTTTTAAAATTTTTAAAGTTTGATTTTGTACTATATGTATAAAAGTGAGATATAAGACATATAATTCTTTTTCTTAATTTTTGTTAGACTATACAGATCATGCTATAATATTTTACCTGTCTATTATATTCTTACTGGATTTACATTTGAGAAACCTCAAATACCTTCATTTAAATATCATTATATTCAGAGTCATTGTACTAGAATGCCAACTATACTAAGGCCAGTTTAGGTTGGCATACATTTATACTATGTGTTTGCTTGTTTTTTTAAGTTGTCAGAGAAAATAAGAGCATAAAACATTTTAATGCTACAGTCTCATCTGTTAATAGTTTTAATTTACACATATAAATTCAAACAGGCTTATATTTTAATCTACTAAAGCCAGATGTGTAATAAGTCATTTTAGAAAATAAACAATTTGCCACTTTCCTAACTAGAAGTAATGCAATCAACAAGGTTCAATCAGTGTTTTCAATAAGCTGCAGTGTTTATGATAAAAGAAAGATGCAAAGGTAAATACTACCTTAGACCTTTGCAGAGGTGAAGAAATGTTACTTTTGTACCTCAAAGGTAGGTGACAATGAGAACCAGCTGCTTCATTTTCTGTGCCTTTGAGATGACCACTTGGGACATCACCTCTTTCTCAGTTATTCAGAATCAGGTCACTGTCTGTTATCAGAGTTCTCAAACACCATTTGCAAGAAATTCATTTCAAGAATTAAACTTACCATTACCCAAATTCTCTTGTGGATACTCTGAAAACATGTAAAATGAAATTCAAAAAAAGTTCTTTTCCTAGCCAAAATATTGTACTCCAGTTGTAGCTATAAATCCTCACTTAATTGGGTCTTAAGTAATCAGAAAAGATCAAGGACTAGACAAAGTGAGGGGAAATGATATTTCCTGGCTAGTACCTTTGTTTTACTTTTTCCTTTTCTTTTTAGAATTTCCTCTTATTTTTGTACAAGAGGGAGTAGATGCCTGTTTCTATCCTAATTGCTGATTTTGAGGTGAATTTAGCAGCAGTCATGTTTCTGTATGTTTCCCTTTTTTAATACACATCATTTCTATCATAGCACATCAATTCTACCATAGATTAATTTTTGCCTATTTTTAAACATTACATAAAGAAAATCACTGTGGGTATTTGGTGTTTGTTTTCTTTCACATATTTGTAGTATTTATTCATTTTGTTGTACATAGCAGTAGTTCGATCCTTTTCATTGCTCTGTAAGAGGTCTTTGAAACTTACATTATCTACCCATTCTACTGTTGATAAATATTTATTTTTTAATTTGCAATTATAAATAAAGCTGCTATTAATGTTCGGGGGCATATGTTTGGGTTGATATAGTCACTCATTTCTCTTGGGTATATACCTAGAAATGTAATTACTTTGTTTACATTTAGTTTAGTAGTTATCACCAATTTTCAAAAGTATATTCACTTATTATATAATATTAAAGTATCTCTCTTCAAGTTCATTTATTCTACCTTCTGTTGTTTCCAGATTGCTAATAACTCCAGCTAATGAGTTCTTAATTTCAGATATTGTATTTTTTCAATTCTTTACTGTATTTTCAATACTTTTTTTAATAGGTTGAAATTCTGTTAATCTCCAGCTTTTAAAATTTCCCCCTTTTTCTCTGTTGATTTGTACATATTATCAGTATTTTAAAATAACTTTGAATATCTAAAATTTAATGAATATTTTTCTTATTACACAGATTATTTTCAAATAGAGTTTGATGGTAATCTTCCACAGGGATTTTGGTAATTGCAGAACTCATGGATTTGTAGATTTTCAGAAGTGTGACTGGGCTGACATCAGTTATATCGGTTGTTACTTGGAAATAGGGTGTTTGTCGTTTATCAAGCAGATGCATATTTGTTGGAATCATCTGTTTTTTATTAGCTGATTATCATAAATGAGACGCTGGCACTGATTGGTTGGCTTGTAAAGTGTGTTCAGTGAGTTGCCATTGATCAATTAAACAATACATGCTGATGGCTACTTTCAACCATGGCTATAGGATAATCAGCTTTTTGCTTAAATTTGTGGGAATATTTTTATTTGGAAGGATTTGCTGAGTCTGTAGTTTTGCTTTACTTACTGGGTGTAACTCTAACTCCTATAGCATGACTCTTATTTTTTAGACATGTCCCTTCATCAAAAGCTGTTTAGATCATACCAAGCTCTTGTTTCCTCAGTCCAGTGATACTGCTGCTTTCAGCTTGTGCTCCATTTCTATACAAAATGAGTTAGCAAGAACAAAAAAATTACCCTCAAGGAAAAACATAGGATGGGAGCATAGCTATTCATATATGCTTCACTTTTCTCAATGATTGTCAATGTTCAAATCCTTCCTCTACTAATTGTTCTCCAAAACTTTTCACAATTTATATACATATATATATATATATATATAGTCTCACATTTATAGTTATTTAAAGCAGGAAAGTCAGACCAATGCAAGCTAATTTATCTTTGCTGAAACTGTAAGTCTTTGGAAAGAAAATTAATTTTAAATATTAACCCAAGAAGCTGTAGAATTGATTCCTATTGCAAGACAGCATGCTTTCTCTAAAATTAACAGAATTTGACTATAATACGTGGAAATGGCATGCACACTTGAATAAACAGGCACTTTGTCATACAAATCCTAGAGCCATCAAATAAGTATGATTGAAAAGACTTCCAATTTTCAAACAAAGTAATACTCAATTCTGTTTGATTGATTGTACTAATTGCATTATTTAAGAGATCCTCTTGTAATTATACCTTTTCTTCTATAACTTTTGACCCACTTTCACTCTGACTTCAAGTTCAAACATGTATTAATAACTTGCTTTGCTCAATGAGACAGTAGCAATTTAATGCAAACAAAGTCTCAAATAACTATTCGCACATTTCTACTCTCTCTTTTCAATTTCTTCCACTGCCATGAGAACAAGCCAGGTTGGACTGAAGGAAGATGATGAATAACGTGGGGGAGTATTCCCTAAGTGAAGATATCCTAGAGGAACAGGCCTCCTTCTAACCCACCAGCTCATTTCAAACACATAAGCCCAGGCAAGACAATCTGCACCTCACACAGATCAGAACTATCTGGCTAATGTAAGGACTCAGGAGAAATAAAATACAGTTAATGTTCTAAGCCATTATACATTCAGGTGGATTGTTACTCAGAAATAACTAACTGATACATCAAAGGAAAAAGATATTCCTGACACTTCCTTTCTTTATGGCCAGAAGAACATCTCAACTGCTTCTAGTTTCTGATGTCTGCATTCTCTGATCTCTAGAGCCTCTTTTAAATGGCTAACCTGATTATATCAAACTCACCCAGAATAATCTTTTTTAATTAACTAAAAAGTAAACTGATAAGGGACCTTAAATGCATCTTCAATATCCCCTTATTTTGCCATATTATGTAATGTAACTATGGAAGTAATATTTTATTCCCTTTGCTATATTCTACTGATTAGAATTAAGTTACAGATCCTACCTACACTAAGGGTGCAGGTACTAAACAAGGGCATTCATCATTGGGATCATCTTAGAATGCTTTTTACCATATAGATAATGGAGATATATTAATAAATCAATTAATACTGTCATTGAACAATTAATTTATCCATTATACATTAATAGAGATAGAAAAAATAGCATATGATTATCTCTGTAGATTCTTAAAAGGCATTTGACAAAATAGCACTCCCATTCTTGTTAAAAAGACAGACAACAAATTGGGTTCAATATATACATCTCTAACATGTTAGAATGAATATATATCAACACCAAAACCAGACACTAACTTCATTATTAAGTGCTAAGAGCTTTTTCATTTAATCAGAAATAAAAAAAGATGTCTTTTATTCTCACTACTACTTAACATTATGTTGGGAGAAAATTCCCCGTGATCTTTCTACAGATTTGTAACAACTTTTTTTCATAATATATTCTAAAGTGTTTGTATAATAAATAGTTTGGAAGATAGACATAATGTCACTCTACAGAGCACAGGGTAGATTTGTTCACCACTGTGGACACAGCATCTACCTGGGCTGCTTCACATCACTCATGTGGAAATTGAAGAGCACAAGAACCAATAGAAATATGAAGCTCATTCTGTCTACTGTGTTGTGAGTAATAAAAATCCTTTGTGTTTGACCCAGGAGTCTCATGTTTTCCATCAGCAAATTTGGAACTCTGGTGTTCTAATTTGTTAGCTTGCACAGATGGTCAAATATTAGACCATTTATCACTCTTGACACATATTTTTGGATATGCAAAATATGTCATTGCAATTAGGTGAGACAAAACAATGAAAGTGATTAGAATTGAAAATAAAAAACAGAATAAAAACTCTATTTTCATATAACTTGAATAAATATCTGGGAATCTTTCCCCAAAGCACTTCTAAAATTAAAACAACTATTAGAGATAATACAGTAAAATGTCTGATTTTACAGTCAACATACTAAAATAGCATTCATTGATACAAACAGAAAACTGAAGAGTGAAACCTTTATGGAAAGTAACATAGAGATACCCCAAAGAGCTAAAAGTAGAACTACCATTTGATCCAGTAATCCCATTACTGGGCATCTACCCAAAGGGAAAAAAAAAATCATTCTATAAAAAAGACATCTGTACTAGAGTGTTTATAGCAGCACAATTCACAATTGCAAAGATGTGGAAACAACCCAAGTGCCCATCAATACATGAGTGGGTTAATAAAATGTGGTATGTGTATACCATGGAGTACTACTCAGCCACAAAAAACAGCAGTGATGTAGCACCTCTTGTATTATCCTGGATAGAACTGGAGCCCATTCTTTGAAGTGAAGTATCACAAGAATGGAAAAGGAAGCATCTCATGTACTCACTATCAAATTGGTATTAATTGATCAAGACTTATGTGCACATATATGAGTAATTGATCAGGTGTCAGGTAGGTGGGAGGGGGAGGAGAGGATGGTATATTCATAAGCAATGGGTGCAGTGCACACCGCCTGGGGGATGGACACTCTTGAAGCTCTGACTTGGGCAGGGCAAAGACAATATATGTAACCTAAACATTTGTACCGCTATAATATGCTGAAATAAAAAATTTAAAAAAAGAAGAAGAAGAAGAGGAAGCACTGAAATAAAAGATTCATCCCACCATATATAACTGGTTTAATTCCAAATATATCCTCTAAGGAGCAAATGTGTAAATGCACCAACTAAAACAATACAACTATTAAATGAAACTATGGGTGAATTTTTCTGTACCTGGGAAATTTCTCCATTAGAACTAAAAATCCAACAATACAAAACATAAACATTCAATTTCATTTTTTAAAAAAATATTGGGCATTACTCCATTTTAAGTGAAGAATTAAACGATTTTTAGTAAATTTACCAAGTTGTGCAGCTTTTTATACTTCAATAAATGTGTCAAATAAAAAAGCAGGAAGAAAAAAGAATAGATGGGTGCTTCACAAAAAACTATATTCAGTTACAAATGAATTGTAACTACAATATTTGAGCTAGACAAGGCTAATAAATAAATGTATTCTGTGACTGAAAAAAATACTAAATTTTTATTGTTAATATGGGTAGTTGATTTTAAACATTTTGTCATTTTTCTCTAAAAATATTTAAGCGATGTTTTAAAAATGACAACATTAGATATTTAAATATATTCCATGAAAATGAAGCATCAGATGCTGCTCGACCATTTGGAATTTTAAAAAAAATATTTATACGTTTGACACAATTTATGTCAACATTACTAAACTAAGAAACTAAGATATACTGATTAAGCAACTAAGAAAAAAAAATATATTGGGCAAAAACAACCCTAAGTAAAAAATTAGTTAGTAAATCTTTAATTTCCAGAATTTCTAAGGGCAAATGGATTATTCCAACATTTTAATGAAATGATAACATGATCAAATTAAGCTCTTCAGGGAGTGTTTGCTTAAAAGTTAAAGTTTAATGACTACTCAGTTTCTCCAGTCTCCACATTCAACTGTAATCTGTGCTGTCCCAAGTACTTCTTGATTTCATCATCTAATATTAAACACTTAATTGCATTTATATTTATTTTTCTTGACTAACAGGCTTTAAATTCAGCATTCCAGCAATTTTCCTGTGTTCACTTTGTAAGATTTATTTCTTTTAATATTTTTGAAACATTTCTTTAATTTCCTTAATCTCATTTTATTAATTTCACCCCCATTTCAAGAAAGTGTAAATTTTATAGAATATACTTTCCTGTCTTCTTTCTTTTGTTCTTACTTTGACATTTACAGGATACTGTTTTTGGTTTTTCAAATAGATGTTAATCCAGCAGGAAATGTTGAGTAACTACAGACAAAATGGTTAAGATCACAGTTCTTTAGGGCCAAGCTCTGTGATATGATCAGGATACATGTCAGTACAACTGCTATTAGAGAAATAATTTGTTTTTTCTTCCATTAAACTACCGTGTTTGTTTACTAATCCGTGTTCCAAATGCTAAACTAGGCATTCAGTATATCGAATATGGCATCTTGGCCTCAATGTACATACTTTTTATCGGGAAGAAATGTATATTGTTATTTACGGAATGGTATGTTTGTAAGTGCTACATAAGCCCTTTATATTTATGATGAAACATCAAACAATAGCAATACCATGACAAACTTCTGCAGTGGTATACTGTGTATTGAACCATACACAGTGGAAAGCTACTGTGCAAGTGGACAGCTACTTTCTGGTGTACTTTTCTTTGTACACGCACAAACACACACACACACACGTCCTTTTGGAGGGGAATCAAATATTTAATGGTATGTCTACTTGTTTTTATTTACTTTATGTCTTTTATAGCAACTTTTAAAGGTTGTTTCATACCTAAGAGATTTTTCTTGAATTCTGTTTTTCTTTGACTTTAGTGAAACATCTTATGTGTTTGTCTTCCTGAGACTTTTATTGTCTCTTTCCTATTTTTATAGTCCCCAAGTTGTTGTATAGGATTCTTTCATTGTTATTTACTAGTTTATTTATTTTTAAATAACAGTACCATAGACTCCTGCCATGATTTTCACCTTGAATGTGGCAAAAGTGTTCTCAAAATAATCATTTTACAGTAAGGTAGCATTTCAGTCTTTTTGTATTTTATTTCAACTTGAAAGTACCTATTGATCTTCTGAAATTTCTGGATTATAGTAGGAGATAAAAGAACATAAAATGTGCCATTTCATCAAATAATATCAAAATGTTTTGACAGTTTATTGGGAAAAAAACTGTCTTGAATTCTATTTTTCTAAAAGTTTAGTCTTTAGTGCATTTTCTTTCTTTCTATTAATTCTTATCTGTATTTTTAAGCAATACTTACATGCATAATTAGAAAAAAAATATTTAGCATTAGAAGTGAAAAATAAGCTGTGTTTATCCATCATAAAACCCACATTTATTGAATATCTACAACATGCAAGATACTGGGTCAATAAGGGAGATACTGGGGATAAGGAAGACCAAAAAGTATCTTTGCTCAGACTGGCATTAGATGGGAAAAATGATTGGTTTAAATAAAATAGCATCAAAGGAATTAACTTGGTATTCAAGGTGTCAACATATACCAGATGTAGTGAGTTACAGAGAGATAGAACCTTCTTTTCTCAGTAACTGCCAAAGGTAAATACATTTACCTGGTAACAATGGCTTTTCTGCCCTTGTTTTCTGCCCTTAACTTTCGTCTTTGTCTTTTGACAATTGTTTGATGAAGTCCTTTTTGTTTCCTCAGAGGGCAGTTGGGTCTTGTTACCTTCTCATCCAGAAGGCAACAAGATGCTCACCCATGCTCATAATTACATGCTCACCCATGTAATTATGTTGCTTTAAAGTCTATCTCGTGTTAAATGTAATGAATTTATATTCTTCTGACATTTTTTTTCTGTTGATTGATAACACTATCTTAACCTCTCACTTTTTTATTTAAAATTTATCAGATTATTTAGCTATAAAAATGTAATGCTTATTTTGACTTTTCTGGTCTTAGGGTTATTGTTTTATTATTATTATTTCAGTTTTTAACTACTTATTGCTATACTAACTCTTTCCTCGTGGCTTGACTTTTAAAGTTCACAGAAACTTGGCAGTTAAATATAAGATATGCTTTAGTCACCCATTATCTACTGATAAATGCAGTTTGTTCCTTTGATTGCTATATGTTTTTCAGCACTTTGTGCATATTATAGGGTCTGTATTTTTTGGTAAAATATCCATTGAACGTGATAGATAAAGTCATTAGTCTCTAAGGTTAAGTTCTCCTTTGTTGAGGAAAGCACAGACAATAAACTAAAGCAAAATTAAAATATTACACAATAGTGTTAACTGCTATGTTAGGTTATTGAGTATGAAATGTCTGATTTCTTTAAGCATTAAGTTTGACAGTTGATATCTCTGACATTTCACTATGACACTTCTTGTTTTTTTTTTTTTATTGTGAAGGTATATCTTCAGTCTTTCAAATGTACTGTTTGGCTTGTGATTATCTTTCAAAATCTTTTAGAGCAATTTTTGTGAAACCATGCATAAGTCAAAAATGAATGTTATTTTTTAACACGAGTTCCATCGTGGAGCCAATGCAGCCCAGACAGCTTGAAATATCAACAGAGTGTTTGGGAAGATGTGGCTAATGAACATACAGTATGTTGATGGTTTGAGAAGTTCCCCTCTGGTGATTTTAATCTTGAAAATGAACCACATTGGCAACCTGAGACCCAGATGGATAATGATGAGTTGAAAACTGTAGTGGAAGTGAATCCATCTCAACCTATGGGTGAATTAGCAATAAGGTTTGATGTTACAATTCCAACAATAGTGGACCATTTGATACAAATTGTCAAGGTAAAGAACCTGAATAGATGGGTTCTGCATGAATTAAACAAGTATCAGAAGAGAAATCTTCTGGAAGCTTGCCTTTTTTTGCTGCCACAACATAAATGTTAGGTAAGGATCAAATCTCCAGGTGGCAAATCTCCAGGCCAAGAGAGCAGTTTCTAGAGATGGAGAAGCTGAGAACCAATCAAGGGAAAGGGACTACAGGAAAATGCAGAACACCTGACAATCGTGTATATCAATCATCTGCTAACATCCTGCACCCCTGTAAGCCATCCCCCAAACCAGACCAATAAAAGGAAACCACCTGAGAGTCCTTAATATCTTTCCTCACTCCTGGACACTGACCCATTCCTCTCTGTGGAATATATTTTCACTTTTTATAGCTTTTTTGTTCCCTTTTTCTTTTCTACAGTGAAAGCTGTTTGTGTGGAATTGCTTCCTGTCTGCAATTACTCTGTCACACCAGCTTGCTTGTGATTCTTCCAAGCAAGAAGCCAAAGGAAAAGGACAACAGTCTGCCAAGAAGCCGGGCCCGACAATAAAGGTGAATCATTTCTACACCATATTGTTATGTGTGATGAAAAATGGATTCTTTTCGACAAACACAAGTATTTGGCACAATTATTGGATAAAGTGCCAAAACACTGTACAAAACTGAATTTTCATCAAAAAAATGCTAATGGTGTTTATTTGATGGTCCAACGCTAGTATTACCTGCTACAGCTTCGGGAAACCTGGTCAATCAATCACAGCTGATGTCTACTACAACAAATTGGACAAAATGATGAGGACGCTTGTGATTAAGCAGCCGGTATTGGTCAATAGAGACAGGCCAATCCTCTTACAAGACAACACTCGACAACGTTTTGCACAAACAATGCTTCTCAAACTACAGAGGCTGGACTTGGAAACTCTTTGTCATTCACTGTATTCACCAGACCTTGCACCAACTGACTACAACTTCTTCCAGGCCTTGGACCACTTCTTGCAAGGAAAAATATTCAATCCTCAGCAAGCTGTGGTAAGTGCCTTTTGCAATTTCATCACCACTGTAGTTTATTGAAGATATAATAAACTACAGTACTGATTAGAAATTGAACATTTTATATTTAAGAATAGTCCGGTGATTCCTCTTTAAAAAGGAGCTAGTCCCAGAAAGGGAAAATGTTCATGCAAAGAGCTGTATCCAATCAGATTGAAGAGTATTCCGGCAGAAGAAAGATGAAGTACAAAGACCCTGAGGTGGGAATGAAGGCAGCTAGTTATAGTATAGAAAGATTTGTGGGATTTAATATAGAATGATGGTATGAGCAAGCAGAAAGGGTCTTGAAATGAGGCAGATATAAATACCATTTTATATTTACGTTTTGGAGATGTATGATGTCTATGAATATACAATACAGATGCTATGCATTCACTCATATTTGTTATTTACTTTCTCAGGTCCAGCACATAATAATGTTTGTATAGCAATTCTATTCGGTCATCAAAATATATCTGTGTCACTAGAAAAACAAACATGTCAGTGCATTTTACAGGTAAGGAAAGTTAGGAGTTAGGACTAGTGTAACAAATTAATGCGTTTGTCAAACAGAGTAATGCATTTGAAGTTTGTTGGGGATATTTGCACAATCACCTAACTCTCTTTATCACTGGTTTCCACTATTTATTTTTTTTATTATTTCAAAAATTATGGGGGTACAAATATTTGTGGTTACATGGATCACTTTTTTTATGCTTGAATCAGGGTTATAAGTGTGCCCATCACCCAGATAGTGCTCATTGTACCAGTTAGGTAGGTTTATGCCCATCCCCTCCTCCCCCATCCTTCCTGCTTGATTCCACCAAGTTTTACTTCCCTCTGTGGACATGTATACTCACTGTTTATTTCCAATTTAATAGTGAGCACATGTGGCATATGTTTTTCCATTATTTAGATACTCAGGATAATGTTGTATCCAAATTGTTACAAAAGGCCCTAGTTAATCCTTCTTCATGGCTGAGTAGTATTCCATAGTATACATACAGCACTTTTTTAATTTCAGAATTTTACAGGGATACACACATTTTGGTTACACAATTTGCTTTTGTACAATTTGAGTCAAAGCTATAAGTGTGCCTTTCACCCAGTTAGTGTGCACTGTACCCATTAGCTGTGAATTTACCCATCCTCTTTTCTCCCTTCCCACCTACTTTATTTACCCTGTTTTATGTCCATATGAGCATATACATGTTGACAATTAATTCCAATTTAGTATTGAGTACATGTGGTGTTTGTCCATTCTTGCAATACTCCACTGAGAATTATGATTTCCAGTTCCATCCAGGTTGTTACAAAAGATACTAGATCACCATTTTTTTCATGACTGAGTAGTGCTCCATGGTATACATATACCACATTTATTAATCCACTCATATATTGATGGGCATTGGGGTTGATTCCACATGTTTGTGATTATAAATCGTGGTGCTATAAATATTCTAGTGCAACAGTCTTTTTTATAAAATGTCTTTTTTTCCTTTGGGTAAATACCTAGTAGTGGGATTACTGGATGTATTTTTCCAACATTTTCTTCCGGCATTCTTATGATTTCATACCTTACATTTAAGTCTTTTATCCATCTTGAATTACTTTTTGTGAGTGATGAGAGGTATGGATCCTGTTTCATTCTTCTGCATGTGGCTATCCTATTCTCCCAACACCCTTTATTTAATAAGGATTATTTTTCTCAGTGTATATTGTTGTCTGCTTTGTCAAATATCAGTTGGCTGTGTGTAGATGGTTTTATATCTGGGTTCTCTGTTCTGTTCCATTGGTCTGTGTCGGTATTTTTGTGCCAGTACCATGCTGTTTTGTGTACTATAGCCTTATTTGTATAGTTTGAAGTCTGGTAATATGATACCTCCAGATCTTTTTGTTTAGTGTTGCTTTGGCTATTCTGGCTCTTTTCTGGTCCAAATGAAGTATAGAATTATTTTTTCTAGGTCTGTGAAATATGCCATTGGTATTTTGACCAGGATTGCATTGAATCTATAAATCACTTTGGGTGGTATGGACATTTTAACTATGTTGATTTCACCAATTCATAAGTGTGATATGTTTTTCCATCTGTTTATGCCATCTGTGCTTTCTTTCCTCTGTTGTGTTGCTCTCTTTGTAGAGCTCTTTCACCTCCTTGGTTAAATATATTCCTAGGTATTTTGTTTTCTTTGTGACCATTGTGAATGTTATTGAGTCTTTGATTTGCTTCTCAGCAAATGTTGATTGACTATTATTCATATATAGAAATGCTGCTGATGTGTGCACACTGATTTTTATAATCTGAGACTTTGTTGAATTTATTTATCAATTCCTGGAATCTCTTGGGTTTTCTAGACATAAGATCATATCATCAGCCAAAAGTGATAGTTGTACCTCCTCTTTCCCAATTTGGATACCCTTAATTTTTTTTTCCTGCCTGAATTGTCTGGCTAGGATTTCTAGCACTATGTTGAATCGAACTATTAGATACTCACCCTTGCCTTGTTCCAGTTCCTAGTGGGAAATGCTTTCAACTTTCAGCATTCAGTATGATGTCAGCTGTGGCGTTGTTATATATGGTTTTTCTAATTTTAACCTATATTCCTTCTATGCCTAGTTTGTTGAGGGTTTTTATCATGAGAAAGGGTCATGAATTTTGTCAAATGCTTTTGGTGCAGGTATTGAGATGATCATATGGTCTTTGTGTTTGCTTCTATTTATGTCAGTGAATAAAATTTATTGGTTTCCATTTGATCAACCATTCTTGCATCTTTGTGATGAAGCCCACTGGTCATGGTGGATTATTTTTTTGATGTGCTATTGAATTTGATTTATTAGCATTTTATTGAGGATTTTTGTGTCTGTATTCATAAGGCATATTGGCCTGTTGTTTTCTTTTTTTTTTTTTCTTATTCCTGGTTAATCTAGCAAGAGATTTATCAATTTTGTTTATCTCTTCAAAAAGCAACTTTTTGTTTCTTTCATCCTTTGTATTTTTTGTTTGTTTACTATTTCATTTAGTTTTGCTCTGATCTTAGTTATTTCTTTTCTTTTCTTGTCTTTGTGTTTGGTTTGCTTTTCCTTTTCTACCCCCTTGAGCTCTGTCATTAGGTTGTTGATTTGTGATCTTTCTGTCTTTTTGATGTAGGCATGTAAGGCTAGGAATATATCCCTTAGGACTGATTTTGCTGGATCTCATAGATTTTGATAGCTTTTGCCCCTTTGTCATTTAGTTTGAGGACTCTTTTGATTTCCATCTCAATTTTATTATTGAACCAATAATTGTTCAGGAGCAGGTTGTTTAATTTTAATGTCTTTATGTAGAGTTGAGTGTTTCTCTTAGAGTTGATTTCTAGTTTTATTCCACTATAGTCTGAGAAGACACATGGTATGATTAATATATATTTTTTAATTTGTTGAGACATGTTTGGCCTAAGATATGATCAATATTGAAGAGTATTCCATGTGCTGATAAAAAGAATGCATATTCAGTAGTTTTGGGGTAAAATGTTCTGTAAATATCTGTTAGGCACATTTGTTCTAGGGTCCTATTTAAGTCCAATATTTCGTTATTTCTTTTTGGGTGATTTGTCTAGTTCTATCAGTGGGATGTTGAAATCCCCAGGAATTACGATGCTGCTATTTATCTCTTTGCTTAGATCTAGTAGGGTTTGCTTTATAAATCTGGGTGCTCCTGTGTTGGGTGCATAAATATTTAGGATTGTTATGTCTTCTTGTTGAATTGCTCCCTTTACTATTATATGAGGAAAATATCTGTCATTCTTTACTATTGTTGATTTAAAGTCAATTATATCTGATATTAGAATGGCTGTACCTGTTTTATTTTGGTTTCCATTGCATGAAATATTTTTTTCTATGCTTTCACCCTCAGTTTGGATGAGTCCTTGTGAGTTAGATGTGTTTCCTCGAGACAGCAGATACTTGGACTGTATTTTTTCCTCCATTCAGTCATCCTATATCTCTTGATTGTGGCATTCACACCGTTTATGTTGATTGATGGAATTTATATGTTTGATGCTGTTCTGTTCATCCTGTTGGGTATGCCCTATTGCTTTGCTTTGCCTCTTGCACTATTATTTTATTTGAGATCTTAACTTTAGCTTTTAGATGGTTTTACACTGTTGGATGTTTATTGTGCTGATCCATGTATAATATGGTTTGAGTATTTTCTGCAGGGCAAGTCTGGTCTTGACACATTTCCTCAATGTTTTCTTCTCTAGAAAAGTCTTTATTTATCCTTCATATATGAAACTTAGTTTTACAGGATAAAAAATTCTAGACTGGCCATAATTCCATTTGAGAAGACTCAAGATGAGGCCCCACTTCTTCCTAGCTTGTAAGGTGTCAGTTGAGAAGTCTGCAGTTAGCCTGATAGGTTTTCCTTTGTAAGTTACTTGATGTTTTCAACTCATGGCTCACAGCAGTTTCTGCTTCCTGTTTACTTTTGCAAGTCTGATGGCTATGTATTGTGATGATTGCCTCTTTGCAATGAATCTCCCAGATCTTTGTTGAGCTTCTTGTAACTGGATGTCTGAATTCTCTAGCAAGACCAAGGAAGTTTTCCTCAGTTAGTCCCTCAAATAAGTTGTCCAGTCCTTGTGTATTTTCTTCTTCACCCTCAGGGACACCTATGATTTTTATATTTGGCCATCTTCATAATCCCACATTTCTTGTAGGCTTTGTTCATTTCTCTTAATTCTCTGTTCTTTATTTTTGACTGACTGATTTAATTTGAAAGAGTTGTCTTCAAGCTCTGAGATGCTTTCTTTTGCCTGGTCTAGTATGTTCTTAAAACTTTCTGCTATGTTTTGTATTTCCTTAAATAAATTTTTCATTTCCAGAAGTTATATTTCTTTTTATTATTATTTTAATATGTCGTTCTCTTTAGTGAATTTTTCATTCATTTCCTGAATTGTTTTTCTGGTTTCTTTGAGTTGGTTTTCCCTTTTCTTAGAGAGTCAAATTGGTTTCTTCATTTAGCTTTATTAAGTGTGGCTCAATAACTCAAAAATTCTTAATCTTCATTAATTGTAAGATGCAGACCACAAATTCAAGCTGGAGTCAGAAGGGGGTTTTTCTACCAGAGACCCCAAATCTATATACATTTACAGTCTGTGCTTGGGGATTTTGCTTTTGTGTGCAGTCTCAGAGTTCACTTACCTGAACAACTTCATGTACCATCTCAGTTTTGCTTCACCAATTCAATTACCTTTCAAAAAGAGTATGTGAGAGAGAATGGCATGTTTGTACCCAGAAATTTAGATTCTGAGGACTAAGAATGTAACCAAAGTACAGACCATCTGGTATCAGGAAGCAGAAAGAGACTTGCTTTTCTTCTATCTCATCCATCTAAATATCACAGCATAACCCAGAGAGTCAGAGATAGATTCTTTTTGCTGTAGTATTTCAATGACTTTGTGCTTTGTTAATAATATAATCCAATGACATTTGGCCGTCATTGATTCAATTGACTGCTCTTCCAATCCAGAGAAAGTGCAAAGAGAAGAGTTACCAAGCAACTCGGTTACCCTTTTGGAAATCCATCCTTGCAAAGGTAAAGGGACAGGGAATGAGCGGAATAATGATTTCCTTCAACATTATCGACCACAATTTTTGAATGATATTCTTATTTTCTGTCCATTATATTTAACCTTTGGAAATTGTGCACTATGTATATGTAATCAAATACATTCAAAGAAAATAGTTAAGGAGAGTGTGTTGGCAGCTGAATGGCACATAGAGATTAGAAGCAGAGTAGAAAGATAATTCAAACTTAGATTCAGAACATTAGTTGTTATTATCTATTGCTAAATCACAAATTATTCCAAAACTTAGTGGTGTAAAACAAAAATATTATATCAATTTCTGTTTCTCAGGAATCTGAGCATAGCTTAGTTCTGTTGCTAAGGGTCTCACAGGCTTCAATCAATGTATCAGCTGTGGCTGCATTCATCATGAGTGTTGGCTATGGAAAGATCTGTTTCCAAGTTCAGTCACCTCATTTTTGGCAGGATTCAGCTCATGTGCAATTGCAATGAGGCCTTTAATTCCTTGCTGGCTATTGGCCAGAGATTGCCTTTCATTTCTTGCCAAGCGATCCTCTTCATAAAGTAGCTCACAGCCTGGTGGCTTGCTTTATCAGAACAAGTACTGACCGAAGAGAGAGAGAGAGACAGACAGACAGACAGAAATAGGGGGTCACAATCATTTGTAACCTAATCTCTAAAGTGACATTTCATCAAACTTGCTGTATTCTGTTTATTAGAAGGAAGTCACCAGATCCAGTCTATGCAGAGGTGAAGGGATGACACAAAGTCATAACTGTCAGGGTACAGAACTCATGGGGAGCCCTTTTAGAAGCTTCATACCATATCTGGATGATTAAGGGAAATATGCAGTAATAAGATGTTTGATCACTCTTCAGCTTCCAAAGAAAATGCTGTTTCCTCATCTGATAAATGGGATCATGATACTTCCCTTGAAAAAAACATCATATTGTAAGAATCATGGCAAGGTATGTATGTGAAAACGTGTTAAAAGTATCGGGTACTGGTAAAGAGAAATCAATATTGCTGCTATTCTTAAGTATGGTATAAATACTAATAATAGTTTGCTAGTGATATTATTGAAATAATATATATGGGGTGAGGTTTGATTAAGGAGCCTGCAGAGGAACATTTTAGACCATACCAGAAGCTAAAGATAAAACCTGAATTTTTAGAAAATATGTGGGTTTTAAAGTAAAATATTTGCTAGAGTGAAGGAAACAGTTACTCATTTACTTCCCAAGTATTTTTGAGTACATTAGTAGTGTCAACCAAACTAAATGTACTTTGGCTATAGATCTAAAGTGATTTTAATTTTCCCTTAATATTATGAATGAATTTAGGTTGCGGTAGTAAATGCATCAAAAGAATATTAGACTTAACCTAATGCAAAGCTAATGGTTTATATAGGTGAAGAGAGGAAGCTGCAGAGTCATCCCTAGAGTCCTGATCCCCTGATATCTAAGCCAATGTTTTTTTTAAGAAAGACAGTGGTTTCTATTTTGAGATGCACTTTTCAATCACTATTTCAAGCACTATTTGTTATATATTAATATACAGCAAAGGAAGCATAGATATTACTGTCTTTTCACCTGCACAAAATTTGTTCATGGCACCTAAACAAAGATACTTAATATTTAAATTTACTATTTATAAACAGCTTTGGAAGACACACGACTGACTCCATGATAATAGGTATATGTTGGTGTGGGTACTTAAATGTTGGATTAAAACTGGTTCTCATCACTGGCTTCTAGGTAGAAAAAGTTGAAAGCATAGAAGTAAAACATAGAATGGTTAACAGGGATTAGGGGAATGGAGGATTGGCAATATGTTGGTCAAAATATACAAAATTTCAGTTAGCTAGGAAGAATATGTTCAAGCGATCTATTGTACAATGTGGTGGACTATAGTTATAATCAATATTTTGAAAATTGCTAAGATTTTAATTGTTCTCACCACACATAAAAAAAAGTATGTGAGGTAATGCACGTGTTAATTGGCTTGACTGAACCATTTCACAATATAGATATATTTCAAAACATCACATTGAACACAATAAATATATGATACTGATGCCTTGGTTCCATATCTGACCAAATAAATCAGAACCACTGGGTTTGGGCTCAAGGTGTGAATATTTGTAAAGTTTTTTAGATGATTCTAACACTCAGATAAAACTGAGAATCTCTGAGTTACAATGAAGAAGATGTAAATTCCAGAGTTGTGTGCATACACAGAAACTACCCAATTCAAATACCTTCCAAAAATGTACCACTTCTTCAGTCTTTAGTATTCAAAAGCATTTACAGTTACTTTCTCTTATTGACCTCTTTTGGATGAATATTTTTGATGGCTTGTAGAGAGTTAGAACCATCAAGTTATCAAATTAATTATATGTCATCACCTCCTAACATAAAATAGGTGTTATATTTCTAACAGCAAATGCTAGATTAATGTCATTTTCATCACAAGGAGTTCAAAATCAATTTCAATGCTAATCAGTGGTTGAAAGAATAGATTAGTAATGCAGTGAATGCCTGTACCCTTTCAAGCAACTCTTTTATGAGATGCTCCCTGCTGAGGTGAATAAGGTCATTAGGCTGTGATGTCATAAAGCAAGGTTTATCAGTTAAAAAAAAAAACAAAAAGAAAAGAAAAATATGCTGCAGAGAAATAAGTTAAATTAAAAACTTCCTTAATAGTTTATTTTGGGCAAAAATAAATCCATCACTTCACCAATAGAGTGAACATATTACTATTTAAAATAATAATTAAAATGCCATCTAAATTAAAAATTCATTTGTATGATTTTTGAAGATTTTCATGTTAAATTATTTTAATTTTAATATAAAATTCTTAAAGCTGTTATTTTCATCTCTACTATATAATGTTATTTTTTTTTACTGATATTGCTATATTTGCTCCATTGTATTATTAAAGTAACATAGTCAATAGAGGGAACACGACATCATGACAGTATTCCTGTATTAATTCCTATAATAAAATATCATTTTATTACTCTGGTTCAATGGTAATATATAAAGAACTCAAAGCAGTTTTTGTCCTTTTTTTTTTTTTTACTACAACTCTTACTCATTTACAGTGTAGTTTTGAATGATATTCTGAAATTATAATTATTTTATATATATAAAAATATACTTTATGGAAAAAAATTTGGATCAATATTAGATTTTCTGTTAAAGGAAATTACTTAAAAACTTGAGAATGGGATATTTTAGCATGATATTTCTCTACTGTAGAAAGGTCCATCAGATAAAAAAGATAAAATATTTTTAAACTCTATCATTTTATATGGAACTCTAGTTTAAATCCATGAAATTTATGTAATAATTTCAAATGTAGATTAAAAATTGAAGTGAAGAGCAAAGTAATCGGTGTTTCTCAGTGTTGACAGAATATATTGAGGACATTAGCTATATAGATACATACAGCTTACTGTATCTGTCCTGGTGGGTGAAATGTGGCATATTCCCTCATATCAGCAGTATATCTTTACTTCTTTTAAACCTCGGTTTTTATGTTGCTACTGTTAGTTTCTTAAGTCATTAACTACAGTGTATATTAATTTTTGAGGAATGTGTTCTTAATATGATCACTATGCAGGGAAAGAGGAAAACAAGGGTATAACTGAAAGGAATTCTCAGACAACGCCTTAATCTATTTCCAGTTATAAACATTGGGTCACATGACAGTCACGACCTTGTTTTAATTCCTATAGTAAGGCTAGATTTTACCTTGTGATCTTCATTGCTAAAAAGAAGCTCTCTTTCTTATTTCATTTTGACCAAGTATTAGTTGTCTTTTTCATCCTGATACCTGAATTTACTGACTCTTTTCTATTCCCTCTCATTCTTGCTTGCAAAATGCCCAATTCTCTGCTTAGTTGTTAGTTTCTTATAATGCCTTGTTGAACACTGCAAACAGCAAAAATACATGCTATCAACAAGCTGTTTATAACCTCTCATTACCCACTACTCCTGGGTAAATTAGGTGTATTATATGTCTTTTAATTTATTGCTGGGGTATTGCACTAAATATTTTCACTACACAATATGGATATTGTCTCATACACTGATCACAAACTTTTTTTCTCACTACCTATTCCTGGACTTCTGAAACAATGCTACAAATATTAGATTTTAGTTTTTAAGATGGTATCCCAGTCAGGTACTAATTTCTGTTTCAGACAAGATAGGCTAAATTATCTTGCTTTAAAAATAATACAAATATCTCAAGATTTATTTTTAATTAATATACTTTATTAGAGAAGTTTTTTTCTGTTTTGTTTTTTTAAGTAGGGGGATATAGGGTGAACCTTTGCACATAAGGTAACACTATGACTAACTTTTATTTTTTTTATTGGGGGAAAACTACAAAGCATTTACAGTACAATGTTTACAGTCACATTTTGTAGTGAGCTGATTTCCCAAAATATATTACCACTCAAGTTGACTTATCTTGTTACATTCAAAAACCTACTCTGTCA
>CAUYRT010085703.1:0-11845 GCA_963574885.1 Lepilemur ruficaudatus | reverse complement strand
TTTTTTTTGACTGAGTTAATTCAAAAGAGTTATCTTCAAGCTCTGAAATTCTTTCTGCTATGTCATATGGTCTATTCTTAAAACTTTCCACTATGTTTTGTATTTCTTTAAATAAATTATTCATTTCCAGAAGTTCTATTTAGTTTTGTAAAGTATGTTAATCTCTTCAGTGAATTTTTCATTCATTTCCTTAATTGTTTTTCTGGTTTCTTTGGGTTTGTTTTCCATTTTCTCTTGAATTTCATTGAGCTTCCTCACAATTCATATTTGGAATTCTTTATCTGTCATTTCAATATTTTCATTTTGGTTGTTATCCATTAATAGAGAGCTTGTGTTCCCTTTGGGGGCATCCTTTTGCTTTGATTTTTCACTCTTCCAGAGTTATTTCACTGATTCCTTTTCATCTGGGGCAGCTGTCACTTCTTATTTTTGGATTTTCTTTTGTTTAGATGTGGCTTTGAGGGGGCTTTCCCCCTACCCCACTCATAAGGGAGTGTCTGTAGTGTACATTGGGTAAGAACCTTTGGCTTTGCTTGTGGGTGCTTTGATGGGGGTTTAGGTTCTGGATGGATGCCTTGGTTAAAGATATCTTTAGTGTGGTGGTTTTCTCAGTTGCTAGTTGTTTGTAGGCTATAGCAGTGGTGAGCTATGTGTGTGGGCAGATTTCCTGTCTCTCGCTGATGAGGTAGGATGGAGGTCTTTGAGATCCTTTCTCTTTCCCTAGCCCTGTGGTCTTCTCAACAGTGTGAATTGTATTGGCATGCCCAGCTTATCACATTAATTGCCATGAGAGTTGTATTTATCTCACTCTAGTTTTGACCCTGTGGTCATGTGAAGCATATATCAAAACTTCTTGTTCTTATTGTTACAGTTAACATTGACAATTTAATTCAAAAAATGTGGATTAAATAAATAAAAGTCAATAAATTTTGTTTTCCTATTTATGTTTACCTTTAACTTACACTTGAAGTTTTTATTCTATTTTCATATTGAAACACTGTGGCCCCAAGGAAAAGTTTCTGGTTTTTTTATTGTGTGTGTGTGTGTGGCAGTCAATGTGTTAATTTCTGAGACAGTAGGTGGTTTTTGTGGGTAAGAATCAACCACACCCTGTGTGACTGAGTCAGTAAATGCTGTAAAGGGCTGTGCAGATTGACCTCCCTGTTATGATGTGGCACTTGCTGGAAGAAACAAGCTGCGATATTGTTTTTGGGACCTTTGACCAGCTCTAGGCCCTCACAAGAAGCACTTGAATGCTCCGGGTGGTGGGTGGGGCTCTGGAACTTCCAGGTGAGTCCTTATTCTCCACCTCCGCAAACCCAAGTCGGGGAGTGACGCTGGATGGGGCTAGGTTGGGTGAGTCTACAAAAGCTTGTAAGGTAGCTATTTCATTGGGGGTCAAAGGTCTGCTCCCAGCCTTCTGGGGAAAGCTTTCAGGGAGGAGCTGAGGTGGCCCACGCAGCCAGAAAGTCTGCTTGTGGAGGGCGGGGGCCCTTTTGAGATCCACAATCTGGCTGTCGGAAGCTGGTTTCGTTCTGCTCCCCACTCCCTTGCTCTGTGGTTTTTCCTTTGGTGTCTGCCGTTTGGCAGGAGCTCAAACTAGCTAAACTCTCAGCAATGGTGCTAAAGGCTGGGAGCTTCACTGTGTAGGATCCTGTCGTGCGCTGACAGCCTTGCTTTCCTGTGGGGGGTGGGGTGCTCCACAAGTGCCTTGTGGCTGAGACCCACACTGTGCTCTCTTTTCAGTTCTGCCCATGCAGGCTCCCTCACCTTCCAAGATTAGTTCACAAATCTCCCCTTTGTGCCTCTGAGCAACACAATCAACTGAGTCCTGGGAGTATCAGTTCTTGCCTGTGGACCTGTCCACAGGTCCCTGAAGATCAATCCCTGGCATGCCAGGTAGAAGGGTGCTGGTTCCAAGTTGCCTATGGAATGCTCAAGCAGGTTTGATATACCTCCACTTTGAGGTGTGCCCTCCTGGAGCATCTAGGCAAGCAGCACCAGGGAGAGCCAGTGAGCAGGGTGCTCACAGTCCCAGTACTCTTTAGTGCACTGCAGGTCTTAAGAGGAAAGGTTTGACTCCCACTCTCTGTGGAAGCCCCAACAAAAGGGAAGCAGCAGCTTTTGAGAGCCCTGGCTTAAGGGTCTCTCTGAGCAGCCATGAGTTGTGGGGAGGATAAGAAGAGCAAAAGAGTATAAATGGGGGAAATCTGGCACTTTGGTCATCTCTGCCTCTTTCTCCAGAAGACAGCCCTCCCAGAATGTCCAGGTGCTGGCATCATGCAGACCCCCTGGGACCCATTGGCACCCTGTGGCTCCTGCAGTCTGAGCTGGAGTTGGGAAATGTTTGTGTGGGAATGAGCAAGATGAAAACTGAGGGGCTGAAGCCCCATGGAGAGGACAAAGGGGCACTGTGGGTGGAGAAGCAATATGGTGCCTGCCATCTCAGCTTGGGTCTGTGGTCACAGGAAGTGCCCCAAGGGCATCAAGAATCTCCCAGTTCACCGGCGGCAGGAGCTTTTGGGCTCATGAGGGTATAAAGGCTCTCCAGATGCTCAGGAGCCTGCCAGATATGTGAAGGAGGGAGAAACAAACTGCTCCACCTGCTCTTTTCACTGGACTCCAGGTCTCTTGGAAATTGACCTCTGCCAATATCTTCCTTCTTATTTTTCTGCTCTGCAACCTCTTTCCGTGGAATCTTCTGTAGGTTCTGGCACTTTCCTTTGGAATTAAACCCAATCTATGATTGTTTGTTTTTTCTTTTCCATCTAAAACTTTCCCTTGTTTCTGAGGTGATCTGGCAGCTGGTGTCTCTGGTCAGCTATCTTCCCCAATCTTTGGATCTGAACAGAAGTTTTTCGAAAAAAGATCGAAAAATGGCCAAGAAACATGAAAAAATGCCCAACATTACTAATTGTCAGGGAAATACAAATTAAAACTACAATGACATACCACCTTACCCCTATCTGAATGGCCATTATTTAAAAGTTAAAGAACAATGGATGCTGGCATGGATGCAGAGAGAAAGGAACGCTTATATACTATTGCTGGGACTGCTAATTTGTACAACCTCTATGGAAAACAGTATGGAGAGTCTTCAAAGAAAAAAAGTAGACTTACCATTCAATCCAGCAATCCCACTACTGGGTATCTACCCAAAGGAAAAGAAGTCATTTTATCAAAAAGACACCTGTACTCAAATGTTTATTGTAGCACAATTCATAATTGCAAAGATGTGAAATCAACCTAAGTGCCCATCAATTCATGAGTGGATTAAGAAAATGTTTTATATATATATACACACATACGTACACACACACACACACACACACACACACACACACACACAAACCATGTAGTACTACTCAGCCATAAAAAGAAATGAAATCATGTCTTTTGCAGCAACTTGGATGGAACTGGAGACCATTTTCCCAAGTGAAGTGTCTCAGGTATGGAGAAACAAACCCCACATGGACTCTCTAATAATTGGGAGCTAAACGATGGGCACACACATTCACAAAGAGATCTGAAAGTCATTGGAATCCAAGGAGAGGAGTGTGGGAGAGGTGGAAGGGTAAAAATTTACATTTTGTTGCTTCCAATTTTACACAATTGTGAATAAAGCTGCTATAAGCATTCATGTGCAAATTTTTGTGTGAACTTAAGTTTTTAACTCATTTGAGTAAATACTTATGGGCAAGGCTGCCAGATCTTATGGTAAGACTATGTTTAGCTTTGTAAGAAACTGCTGAACTCTTCCAAAGTGGCTATACCATTTTGTTCCTACTAGGAGTGAATGAGAGTTCCTGTTGCTCCACATCCTTGCCAGCATTTGTTGTTGTCAGTCTTTTGGATTTTGGCCATTCTAATAGGTAAGTAGTGGCATCTTATTTTAATCATATTTTCTTTTTAATCATCATGTTCTACTACCTATCACTGAAAGCAGTTCATCTTCCTGTTATTCTAGGGAAGACTAAATTCCAACCCCACTGAAGAATTTAGCATTGTGTAATATGATACCAGACTTGAGGTTGTTTTTTAATTTAAAAAACCCCCCAGAACAAAAATCAAACAGTACCACTGCTCCCAATCCATTACAGTTTTAGTCCTCTCTAAAAATGCCAAAAGGTTTCACGCTTAGGCTAGTAGATGAATTCCATACTACATGACTCAGCTCCAAGTGCCGTTTTAGTCAGCTTTATTGAGAGATAATTTTCATACAGTAAAACTCATCCTTTTAAAATGTATAGTTTGATGAGTTTTGACAAAGTATACAAATGTATAATTACCACTGCAACAGATTCCTCTTTTGTAATCCCTTTTGTTACCCATCCCTGCCCTAGGCAACCACTGATCTGATATGACTATATAGTGTTTGGCTTTTCAGAATGCTATATAAATAGAATCACACATTATGTGCTCTTTTTGAAGAATTTTGTTTCATACTAGTTTATTTAGGGGTTCCATTCTCACTTTTCAATAGGTTTTACACATTTCTCATACACTTCTTTACTCATTAGTTCATCTAGCTCTGAAGGGTTACTCAGTATCATCCTGATCAGCCAATCACCTTCATAACAAGATATGTTGACAAGTCCTGGGTTTTCTCCAAGAGCTTTATTAATTTTGTTTGCTTCTTCTGATAGAGAAGAATAGAGTTCACTAGCAGCTTTCACACTTTCCAAAGCACCAAGCTAGTCTTGTTTGTTCAGTTTTGTCCCAACTTCAGGCAGACTTACAGTAAACATCCTCCAAAGCTTCCTGTGCAAAATTGCTGATTCCCACTGTTCTAATACCACTTTCTGTTACCCATTCATGTTTATCTGTGAATTTATGCAACAAGGACAAAATTCGGCTATGAGCAGTGTCAGCAGCACCTACCCTTAGCTCCCCAGCCGGCAGGGCACCCCTAGTCCCCTAGTCTATGTGTAAATTGCAGGCCATGCCTGCTAGCTCCACACAGCCTCTGGTTCGTAGGGGTACCAAGGGGTGCCTAGGGCCACCTTGCGGGGCTAGGCTAGGCAGTCTGCCTCAGGTGGGGCAGGCTGGGGCAGCTTCAGATCCCAGCCAGCCAGGGCAGGCTGGGTTAGAGCTGGGCATTGGTGCCGGGCCATATTTGCTCTTTTATGTATGGTTTCCTTTACTTAATATGATGTTGAGATTCATCCATGTTGTTACATATATTAGTATGTTGTTCCTTTTTAATTTCATAGTTGTATTCTATTGTATGGATATATCACATTTTGTTTATTCACCAGTTAATGAACATTTTAGTTTCCATTTTGGGGCTACTATGAATAAGGCTACTATAAACATTTGCATACAGTCTTTATGTGGGAATATGTTTTCATTTCTCTTGGGTAAATACTTAGAAGTGGAGTTTTTGGGTTGTATAAATGTCTATTTAATTTTGTAAGAAACTGCCCAACTGTTTTCTAAAGTGGCAGAACAATTTTTCATTCCTTTTAGCAATGAATGTTCTAGTTGCTCTTTATCCTTACTAGCACATCCTTACTAGCAGTCTTTTAAATTTTGTCTGTTACTGTTGTTGTATAGTGATATGTCAGTGTGGTTTTTTAATTTGCATTTCCATGGTGATTAATGATATTCATTTTTTTCATGTGCTTGTTTGGCATCAATATATTTTCTTTGGTGTGGGTTCAAATCTTTTGCCCATTGGGTTATTTGTCTTATTGTTGTGTTGTAAGAGTTCTTTATTATTCTGAATACAAGTCCTTTTTCAGATGTTTTCTAAATATTTTCTCCAATCTGAGGCTTGTTTTTTCATTTTCTTGGTGTCTTTAAAGAGCAAAGGCTTTTAACTTTTCTAACATACTATAATAATTTTTCTTTTCTGTTTTTTGCTTTTTATGTTCTATCTAAGAAATCTTTGCCTAATCCAAGATCACAAAGATTTTCTTCCCCCTATGTTTCCTTAAAGAGGTTTTATAATTTTAGTTCTTACATTTAAGCCTATGGTCTTTTCAAATTAATTTTTGTATATAATGTGAGAGAAGGGCAAAGGTTCATATTTCACCCCTCCCTACTTTTTTTTTGTTTTTTGAGACAAAGTCTCGCTTTGTTGCCCAGGCTAGATAGAGTGCTGTGGCATCAGCCTAGCGACCTCAAACTCCTGGGCTTAAGCAATCCTTCTGCCTCAGCCTCCCAAGTAGCTGGGAATACAGACATAGCCACCATGCTCGGCTAATTTTTTTCTATGTATTTTTAGTTGGCCAATTAATTTCTTTCTATTTTTAGTAGAGACAGGGTCTCACTCTTGCTCAGGCTGGTTTCGAACTCCTGACCTTGAACGAATAACCCACCTCGGCCTCCCAGAGTGTTAGGATTACAGCATATTTCCCCTTTATTCCTTTCCTTCCTTCTCTTCTCTCCCTCCCTCCTTTTATTCCTCCCTCTCCCTCACTTTCTTTCTTGCAAAAGTACAATTGTTCAAGCACCATTCATCGATAAACCATTCTTTCTCCATTGATTTACTTGTTTGTTGAAAGGCAATTGACCATATATGGATGGGGCTATTTCTACGTTGTCCTTTTTGTTCCGCTGATTTATATGTCTATCTTTAAGGCAATATCACATTGTCTTGATTACTATAGATTTATAACTAGTCTTGAAATCAGGTAGTGTAAGACCTCCAATGCTCTTTTAAACATATTTTTGGCTCTTCTAATTCCTTGGAATTGCCACATAAATTTTAGAATCAGTTTATCAATTTTATTTTTAAAAACTTGTGGAGCGATAGTATTAAACCTATAGATAAATTTGGTAAGCACTGACATCTTAATAACATTGATTCTTTCTGTGCATATACATGGTATATCTCTTCATTTATTTAGATATTTTAAAACTTTTCTCAGCAATACTTTATAGTCTTCAGTGTATAGGTCTTGAAATTTTTTGTTAAATGTATTTCTAAGTATTTTACATTTTGATTCTATTAAATATGACATTGTTTTTTCTCATTTCAATTTATTTTTTGCTAGTATATAAGAATAATTTTTTGCATATTGGCCCTGTATCATGTTACCTTGTTAACCTTACTTTTAAGTTCTAATAATTTTTTTTTTGAATGATTCTTTGGATTTTCTATATATAGGATCATGTTATCTGCAAAAAAAGATAGTTTTACTTCTTTCTAATCCATATACCTTTTATTTCTTTTGTTTGCCTAATTGCACTGATTAGGTCTGCAGTACAATATTATATAGGTAGTGAGAACAGACATCCTTGCTGATGTTATAGAGGGAAGGCATTCAGCCTTTCAGAACTAAAGATAAGGTTAAATTTATGTTTCATGTAGATGCTTTTTTATAAAATCAGGTTGAGGAAGTTCCTTTCTAGTTTTCTGAGTTTTTAATCCTGAGTGGATGTTGAATTTTACAGATGCTTTTCTGTATCTATTGAGATTATGATATGATTTTCCTTTTTATTCTCTTGATATGGAGAGTTATAATAATTGATTTTCAAATGTGGAACCAACCTTGCAAACTTAGAATAAATCACACTTCATGATGTATTATCTTTTTATATATTACTAGTTGCAATTTATCAATATTTTGTTAGAGATTTTTGACTTCAGGTCTAGGAAGGATATTTGTTGATATGTTTTCTTTTCTTGATACATCTTTATCTGGTTTTGCTGTTAGGGATAATGCTGTCATCATAAAATGAGTTAGTAAGTGTTCCCCCCTCTTCTATTTTTCTGGAAAAATTGTGTAAAATTGATATCATTTCTTCCTTAATTATTTGATAGAATTCATCAGTGCAACCATTTGGGCCTGGAGTTTTCTCTGTGGCAAAGTTTTAACCATGAATTCAATTTCTTTAATAGACATACAGCTATTCAGGTTATCTATTTCTTCTTGAGTGAGCTTTGGTAATGATTTCAAGGGATTTGTTCATTTCCTCTAAGTTATCAAATGTATTGGCAAAAGGATGTTCAGAATATTCTCTGTTATCCTGTGGAATCTATAATGATTTCCTTTCTTTCCCAATATTGATAACTTGTATCTTCTTTTGTTGTTGTTATTGATCAGTGTTGTGACAGGTTTATCAGTTTTACTGAGCTATTTGAAGAACCAGTTTTTAGTTTATTTTCTCTATTTTTTTTTGTTTTCTATGTTGCTGATACCTCCTATTATATCTTTTCTTCTTCTTGCTTTGAGTTTAACTTGCTTTTCTTTTGTTAGTTTTTAAGGTGAAGGTTTAGAGCAGCTGTCCCTCACCTTTTTGGCACCAAGGACCATTTTTCATGGAAGACAATTTTTTCATGGACCTTGGGCAGAGGGGGAATGGTTTTGGGATCATTCAAGCACATTACATTTATTGTGCACTTTATTTCTATTATTATAACATCATATTATATAATGAGATAATTATACAACTTACCATAGGTTGGGTACCCCCTAGTTTAGAGCATTGATTTGATATTTAATATGGTAAATTTCCCTTTAAGCATTGCTGTAGCTGTGTCCCACTAATTTTGATATGATGTCCTTATTTTCATTCAAATAAAATATTTTCTAATTTCCATTGTGATTTCTTCTTAGGCCTATAGTTATTGAAAAGTGTTATGTTTAATTTCCACATATTTATGGATTTTCCAAATGTTTTTCTCTTATTGACTTCTCATTTAATTCCAATGTGGTCAGAGAACATACTTAGTATGATTTTAATTCCTTTGTATTTCTTTCTTGGTGAATGTTCTATGTGCCTTGAAAATAATGTATTCTCTGCTGTTGTTGGGTGGAATGTTCTATAAATAAAAGTCCATTAGGTCAATTTGATTGATAATGTTTTCGAAGACTTCCATATCCTTAGTGATTTTTTTTTTTTGTCTGATTGTTCTGTCAAATGCTGAAAGAACCAGCCTTAAAGATTCTCAAACTATGTTTGTGACAATTCCACATTCTTTCCTAAGTGTGCCTTCCCTGGCTCAATGGTATCAGGGCAGGGCCTGTAGTAGAGCAGGCACCAGCCAGGCAATCAAATATCAACTTCCTTCTCTGGTTGGCTCCCAAAATTTAGCCAGATTTTATGATTTTTATGGGAAATGTTCATTTTTGGTCTCCATGAGATAAAGAGATGAGATTGTTTCTCTTCACGAACTTAGCATTTTTCACAAAGATGAATTTTCTGTCACCTCCTAGTCTTCTTTTATGTTGAAGGGGAGGGACATGTCAGGGGAGAGATGGCTACATCAAATAGCCAAATATCAAATATTGGGTACTTCACTATTTTTGTCTCTAGCAATGAGGCCTTTGACAATTCCAGGGAAAAACAGGAAAAATCCTGTTAAATAAGTTGTAATTGCCTGAAACTGAATTACCAAATCAGTTCACACTGTTCTTTAAAATTCTTTACTGTGATTGCATAAGACTGCTCATTAAGGAAAGACTATTTAGGCCAAACTGGTGGTGTCCTGGCTGAGGCTTATTCCAAAGTTCCAAAGTATTTGCTTAATGTAGCAGAGAAAGCTTTCTTTCAACAGAAGCAAAGGCCAGTATTGCATAATATCATGTTATTGGCAGCAAAAAGTAGAAACATATTTAGTTCTCTTGCCTGTGTTTAACCTTACAAAACACTTCTGTTTGAGGACCCATTAACCTGCAGTGTTCTAATCTTAGGGAGAAGCTGCCAGTTCCTTTGAGCCTAAGCAATGCTAAACTTAGCCATTTTTGTTTGTTTTCCTTGAGTATTACTTTTTGACAAGTAGGCCTCAGTGGAGGAAAAAAAAAATGCCCATTGGGCACTAAAGTATAAATGCTTGAGGAGGGGAAGAAATAGGATTAGCATTCGTTGATTCCAATATAATCCAGGCACTGTGCTAGGTGCTTACAGCCATTTCCTTATTCTATCTTCTCAAGAGCCCTGTCTAAGTGATATATTAGCCCCATTTTGTAGGCAAGAAGACAGATGTTCAGAGCAGTATGAAGGTACTATAGCTAGAAAAAATTGATATCAGAACCAAGAACTCTCTAGTACCAAAGTTCATGCTCTTTACTGTTTATCATGCTGCTTCCATTAATATGGATGTCTAACACAAAAGTAACCCATAATCCATGACTGCTTTTCTTGATTAGTTCTGTGGTTTCTGGAATGGTCCTACTGAAATGTGATTGGCAGTTGAGCCCATAAAATGTCATTTTTCTCTTTAGTTTCATTTTATTAGGGAAGCTTTGATAAGCAGAACCTGAGTATTTTTGTCTTTGGTAAATTTGTCATTATACTATACTGACATCTCTTTGGATGCCAGCCTTTGCAAATATTAGGTTCAATGTCAGGACTGAACAGTGAGCAAATTAGGGCCTTTAGTCTAGACAAGGAGGAAGTGCTGGAAGAGTTCAAAGATTGATAGCAAAGGTTGATTGGCCAGTAGAAACAAGAAAGCTGGCAGGCAGGCAGGCAACTGCAGGTGTCAGAATTCAGGGTAAAACAGATATCAGAGATCCCAGAGGACACACTACAAGAGAAAATGATCATGCAAAGAAGTAACCTAAAGTCCAGGTGATCAGTGACCATGCACTTGTATGAGCTGGAACAGTGATTCTCTAAGTGTGATCCTCTGACCAGCAGTGTTGCCATCACTTCTAAACTTGTTAGTTACAAGTTAGAAATACAAATTGGTGGGTTCCACCTTGACCTACTGAATCAGAATCCCTGTGGCTGGGGCCCAGGAAATTGTGTTTTTACAAGCTTTCCAGATGTTTCCCATGCATGTTAATGTTTGAGAACCTCTGAACTAGGGGGACAAAGCAGTAAGTAGCATGAGGGAATAAATCAGTGTCACTAAGGCTTGACTGTTTTATTATTTAATAAAAAACTATTGAAAGTGCCGGGCCACTGTGGTAGGTGCTTGTAATATGGAGATGAGGAGATAGAGTGTCTGGTGATGGAATAGAGGAAAAGAATACATTTCATTGGGGTTGTGTTGAGTTTGAAGACTATAAGTCATATCTAAACGGTTGGTGTTCCATAGGCAATTGGAAGCACAGTTGGTTTGCAACTGAGGAAAGATGTCTGGTTTGGAGAGTTGTCAGTCTGTAAGCAGATAGCTAAAACCTTGGGAGCTGATGGTCTTGGGCAGGGGGGTGTGGATGTGACAATCTGGAGTGAGGACGAAAGAGGGTCAAGGGTCTGAGAGTCCTTGATATCCTGTTAATTACTCCTTCCCCAACCAGCCGCAGGCTGCTGACTGTTATGAACTCTTCTCATTCACCCTGTCAGTGAAGGGGGGATCTTCCCTAAATAGTATGAGATGGCTGAACATGAGACACCCAACATAGGTCAGATGAGATTGGCAGCAGTTTATTAGTCAGTACACTCACAGCCCAGGGAAAGAGGACATCACATGCGTGGGGTTTGTACTTGAGAGCAGAGTGAACCAGCAGAGGCTGTGGGAAGTAAGCTTTATAGTGACAAGAGAATGAGAGTGACCCTTGATTCCTGTGGGAGGATATGGTTTGTCTGAATAATTTCATGGGCTTAAAGGGAAATGAAACCTCATGGTTGAAAAGCAGGTGGGGTGCAGCTTGTCCAGCTGATGGGGAACCAGCTGGGTAGGGAGCATATCTACTGAGAGCATGGGAATTCTGGTAGATCCTGGTAGAGCTCTGGGGCCCTCTGAAGCTTAAAGATGTCCAGGGTAGTACATGGAATTTCAGATTTTGCAATATACATGCACACTGTTGTGGCTCCACTTGGGAAGGAGAATTGAACACAGAAGACAGACAACAAACGACAGACACACAGAAACGATACAAGACTGCAGCAATCTCCTGCTTGCAGCGCTTTATTTTTAACACTGTTCTTTTGGCATCTGTCCCAG
>CAUYRT010085701.1:0-72165 GCA_963574885.1 Lepilemur ruficaudatus | reverse complement strand
GCTCTGAGTGGGAAGAGAATATGTGCGGTTTTAAGGAAATATGAAGCAAAGGAAAATGTAGTAAATACACACACACATTCACATACACACAGAGAGGAGTTTCTCTTTCTTAGGTAGTTAGTGTCTTAGTAGCAAATGCTTGCCTCTCTTGTGCACATTGATGTCAAAAGGCACAGCCAGATTCAGCAGGATAAATTTGGACTTTTTTATCTTTTTTTGAGATAGCGTCTCACTCTGACACCCAGGTAAAGTGCAGTGGCATCATCATAGTTCACTGCAATCTCCAACTCCTGCTGAGCTCAAGCAATCCTCCTGCCTCAGTCTGTCGGGTAGCTGGGACTACAGATGTGTGCCACTGTGCCTGGCTCTGGCTCTTGCCCAGGCTGGTCTTCAGCTCCTGACCTCAAGTGATCCTCCTGCCTAGGCCTCCCACAGTGCTAGTATTACAGGCATGAACCACCGTGCCAGCCTACTTGGGCAGTTCTTGATCTCCGTATGAACATTGTATATTCTTTCCCTTTAAAAGAAAGATGTACTGTACCTCATCAAATGTTTGCTAACAAGTGATCCTCAGGCAAGCAGAGGGATATAAGCCACCGATGTGCTATGTGCAATGTTTCCTTCCAATATTAAAGTCTAACTTAGATGGAAAAAAAGATTCTATGCTTGTTGATATTCCTCTCAAAGGCAATTATCTGCTGCTATCATGTTTGAGTTCCCAAAAGGCCCAGAACTGTAATATTTTATTAATGATGCTCTGTAAGAAGATATATATTGAATTGTATTGTTTCATTAAAAATAAAGTCCATACAGTTGCCAAGGATATCCAGGTTTCCCTAATAAATCCAAACTGTCACACATATTTTCTCCCTAGGTCCATTTTCTGTTGCCGTCTCCGAATCTTTGGCTAAGCCTAGTTATCTGGAAAGGTATGCTAATGAAGCACATGCACATATATTTGTCTGTTACCATATCCTGTATTTGTATGGAAAGTAGCACAATTCATAGAGGTTTGAGTACATTTAATACTTCCAGAGCAAGATTGTATTTTGAATCTTTATCTTTTGTTCACTCTATTTTCTTCTGCTTCATAATTTTCTCTAAGCTGCACGTAACTTCTTCCCAGCCACAAAACCTAATTTTATTTGCCTAGAAAGAGGGAAAACAGCATTATGAATCGTAACAGTATTTGTGTCTTTTCTACATTTCTTAATTCAGAGTAGAGGCATGATGTTGAATACAACAATCCCTCCCACAACCTCTGATTGTGAGCTCTCCTTGTACAAATATAACCTGTATATGAATTTACTTTTCAGCAGCTGTGAGAAAACTGAATCCAATCTAGATAAGCCAAATGAATTTTAAATCACTTCAGGTGGGTTAATTATGTTATAGAGGGAACTTGGAGCTGGACATACCAGATCAGGCAAAGTAAATGGTATAGGAATACCGATTCTAAGTACTGAATCTTTAAGAGAATGGAAGGTAATACTTCCTTTAAATGGAAGGTAATATTTCCTTTAAAATTGGCCATAAAAACATATTCTTGCGTGAGTTAAATGCATGTCACTGGAGGGCAAAATCCAAGAATTTAGAGATCTGCCTCTTGTGAACACCTGTGCCCCAGTGCCTAACTTAGTGCATCACGTTTATTTAGTACATACTGATTGAATGAAAGAAGAGTTAATGGGAATAAATAGATCACATCAAAGAAACTAGAATCAGACAACATCAGGTTTTTCAACTGCAACATTGAATGCAAGAAAACAGTAGAGTGTAGTTTTTATAATATTAAAAGACGTAGGACCTAGAATTTGATATCCAGCTAACTGATGTTTAAATGTGAAGACATGTTCAGGCATGGTGGCTCACCCCTGTAATCCTGGCACTCTGGGAGGCCGAGGCGGGAGGATTGCTTGGGGTGAGGAGTTTGAGACCAGCCTCAGCAAGAGCAAGACCCTGTCTCTACTAAAACAAATAGAAAGAAATTAGCTGGGCAACTAAAAATATTTAAAAAATTAGATGGACGTGGTGGCACACGCCTGTAGTCCCAGCTACTCGGGAGGCTGAGGCAGGAGGCTCGCTTGAGCCCAGGAGTTTGAGGTTGCTGTGAGATAAGCTGATTCTACGGCACTCTAGGCCAGGCAATGGAGTGAGACTCTGTCTCTAAATAAATAAATAAATAAATGTGAAGACATGGCATTTTTATCATACAAAGCCTCTGAAATTGCCAAAGACCCAATTAGGGGGGCAGTTTGGATAAAGTATCTAGATAAGAAAATAAATCTTAGGAGAAGTTGCAAAAATATATGTGGTATTTTAAAAGTGATTTTATCCCTTGTTAAAAACTGTTGTTTTGAAAATTGCTAAGAGCAAAGAAAAAGAGAAAGCCTACATTAACTAGTACAAAATTAAAAGTCTGGAATGTTAACACCAACATGACAGGAGATATGTTTGAGAAATGGAATTCAATGAATCTGATGTGTGCGTGTTTGTTTAAAAAATAACAGGAAAAAAGGGAGAGGATTATTACTTAAAAGCGTAGAAAGGAAGATAAAATCGAAATAAACTAAAATGTAGAGGAAGATCAAAACATATCAGTAACTACTATAAAATGTTAACTGAAAAAAGCCCAAATGGCTACATATAAGATGATTACATTTTTAAATTAAAAAGCATCATAATACACATACACATGCATATATACATATATAGACATTTTTATGTGAATGTTTATATATGCAATAAGACTATGCAAAATAGAAAGAAAGGGAATGGTAAATATGGAATTCAGTATGTTGGTTTGCTGAGGAGATGGGGATCATGTGTTTAAAAAAAGAGCATAATGTCAACTTTCTAGTTTTTGTTTTAGTGGTGGGTTTGCTTATTACATTATTCAAAATTACTAATTATCTAAATACAGTTTCCAAATTATCTAAAATTATTTAAATAATTATTAAGATAGAAATCAGTACTATAATAATCTATCACAAATTTAATATTTATAAATTTTTACATATGTTGTATTGTATAATTTTTATTTTAGTGAATATGAAAATATATAGAAAGGGTTTCATAGGTGTAATCTTACCTTCAAGGCTTATAACTTTGTTTTCTTTGTTAGCAAAAGATCATAGGTTTCTCTACCCCAAATCCTTTTTACACAGGAATTCTAAGCAAACCTAAACGCTGCAGGTGAGGTGAGAAAAAATGCATATACAAAACAGATGTATTTTCCAATTCAGAGCTTCCTTATATTAAAGTTTCTGTTTAATTAATTTTACACAATATTATATGCTTGACTTACTCCCTCTCTGTAAGCACCCCTGGGAATATCTGAAATATTGTACAGATGCTCTTACAGAGAATTTTACATTACTAAGTGTCATTAGCATAAATCAACATTCAGCATTAATTTAGTGATTGGGGATTGAAAGTGATAAACCTCTGTTTTTCACTCACCTCCAAATTCCTGTCTATATTTATGGCTTCATGTACTGGGAGTTTCTCTGTATGAACTGCTTCTTTCCCTGGTAGATATCCCCTGAAAAGTTTGACTTCCCACTCTCTGGAATTCATTGGCCTCACCAGTAGTTTCTCTTGCCTTGAACATGTTGTCCTTTTTAGAGAATGTCTGTCTTCTTCCAATGGGCCCACAGATTTCCTTTCTCAAACCTTTCTTATACTGTATAGTCACTTATGGGAGATTAGGATGAAGAGGAGAAAGGATTCCTAGAGAATTAATGTGTGTTTGTGTGTGTTTGTGTGTGTGTGTGTATACACACACACATATATATATAGACACACATGTATATAGACAAGAGGCAGAGAAATCTAGGATCTTATGCACGCATACAATATAAGATTAGAGATCTGTGGTGTCTCAGTTTTACTAAAGAAAGGATGAGTGCTGCTGGCAAGCCACGTGAGCAGAAGCCACCCCGTGAAGAGACTTGCATGCATGCTAGGGTGAATAGTCTTCATCCTACAGTTGTTGAGCTATAGATGAAGGATTTTAACTTAGAGACCTTTGGACCTAGAGAAGTTAGCTCTGGATTGGGCTTGTGAAAAATTAACTCTATGGCAGAGAGGAAGATCCTATTTCCACACTTACCATGTCTTACTATAGAATTTTTGTTCTTTTTGGCCTTTTTGTTCTAATTATCATGTATGTATTATATGTCATGAATCTCCACAAATCCTATTTGTGAAAAAAATGACGATATTCAGTGATTTGAATATATCAAGCACTTTAATTGCAGTATCTCATTTAATCCTCACAATAGCCCAGGGACATAGCTATTTATTACCATCCCCATTTAGAGATTAGGGAAATGAGGTACAAGCCTCGGGTAATTTGCCAAAGATCACCCAGCAAGTTATAGAGTTATGTCGTGGTTGTCTAAAAGCAGAGGTATTATTAACCATTATGGCTCACTGCTTCCAACTGAAATGTACCATATGGCCTGTAGAACTGAATTATAATATTCTATATGAAGATTTCAGGTGTTGAAGAGTTGCAAATTGCATGTGAATGAGCCCCCATGAGATCCAAGTCTTTGCTCTAAATATTGCTGATGTACAACGTAGGAAGCATTAAATGTGTTAAATTAGTGTTCAGCTAACTGTCCCTGTGTATATTATTTCTGCCCTTAATATAAATGAGCACCTATTAATGGTCCTTAATGTGTTATAGGTGTTCAATTAAAATCAATTAATAGTTTATTAATGTAATTGTTTCAAAGATATATCTAAGGAATTTTTCCACATGACTCTGTCCATGTGAATCATTCCATGGTAGAACATCTTTACCTGAATTGTAGACATTTCAGATATTCTGACAATACTATCAAATTTTGAATGTTACAGATGATAAATGCAAGCAGCTGAGATAGCTTAATAATCAGAACCTGAATTAAAGAAGAAATAGAACCAACATTTATTTTGTGTCTAATAAACTCCAGGCACTATCTGTATATTATCTCACGAATTCCCAGAACAAACTTTCAGGTAGGTATAAGTATCCCCATTGAGTACATAATGAAACAGAGGCTCAGCAAAGCTCAAGAACTTGCTTAAATACTGCATTAAAACTGTGCAGACATCCATGGATGTATAAACAGAAAAAGGAAAATTTATAGACACAAAATTTGAATGATGGTCTGAGCCTATTGACTCACAAGGCAGCATTCTAATGATTTGGCCAAAAATATTCCCCAAATGTATAGCATTGGCTTCTTCTCTATACACACAGGTAGTCAGGCTAGAAGTGCAACATAAATGGCCATCTGGTCATTTCTTCAATGTTAGTACCTGGCCAGCTTTCTCCAAGCTGAACACTTCCGTCAGACACAATTGGATACACTGTGGGCAGAGGGTGCAGATTCCTTTTTAAAGCCAAGATTACAGTCAAAGAATAATGGAGAGATTTTATAAATAGTTAAACACTTTTGAAAAGATTGCTGCCTTTTTTCCTCTTGATGGTTCCAATTCAGACACAAGTATAGTTTTGTGTATTTAGAATAAGTATGTGTACATTCCAGCCTAAATTTCAAAGGACACGTTTGAACTTCCCACAAAAATAGTTATAAATTTTTCTTGGGTGGTGCCTGTATTCCTGGAGATCTGCTACCTGCACACATAGCCATGCTCAGTTACAAATTGCATGAGTATATTAACAACCTCAAACTCACCAATGGGACCTGGAATTATTCTTGCTGCCATTGGCACCCAAATACTCACAGACTCAGCTTTTCCCTATTTCTACCATGTTAATCAAATCTCTACAAATGAATTTTTGATTATTTGTTTTGCTCTGAAGTTACCTTCCAGACTTACTCTTTAACCAGAGCCCTGAAAAAAATTGATGGCTTTCTCTCTTAAAGTCTAAAGCCCATTCTATGTAGCCGTGAACACTGTCGGGAATTCTGTTCTGAATGATATCACTTTCTGGCCACCAATGTTGGACTTTCTTAGATATTGACCCAAATCACAGCGGAGTTTGCTGTGCTCCCTTGAACTCTATGTAGAGGAAGCTCCTGGCCCTGAGAAAGAAATACACGGTCAGGGGCAGGCCTCTCATGACACCCAGCCTCTGCTCCTTTTTCTACCCCATAAGCCTGAGTTGCTGTGGACCCAACATGTCTCATTCATGTAAAATTCACATTCATTTCTGCTTCTCTTTTTAAGCGTGGACTACAGATGTTATGTCTTTCATTTCCAGTCCATCCTACATATTGCTGTCAGGCTGAACTTTGTAGAAGTTTACGTTATTTACACTACCCCTTTTTTTAAAAAAGGTTTTGTAGCATTTATTGTCTATATAATAACCTGATAAAATATTAATCTTGACATTGAATGCCCTCCCAGATACAGATACAATGCTTTTCATCTTTCTAGACATACCTATCCTGTACTTCCTGATTCCTACCCCATATGCTTATCCGATTTGACTGGTCTTCATTTTCTTGATCACTCACTTTGACTTTTCTCCATACATAGAGCACCTCTACCTCCTACTTCTCCATGTATTTCTATTTACCAGTTTTTTAAGGCCTTTTCTTTTATGAAGTTTCCCTTTTTAAAGACTCTTACAGTTGAAAGAAACCTTTGTAGTCATTGAGTCCAATCATTTATTTTGTGATTTATTCCCCTCTGAAGTATCCTCTGTTAATGGTAACCTGCCTTATGTCTAATGACATGGAAATTGGCACCTAAAGTACAGACTGTGTCTTATATTGCCAATGTATGTCTAGTACATTTTGAACACATTGTATATGTTTGAAATGTGTTTGCTAAATGGATGAATAAATAAATGATTAATTGATTGGCTGTCTCTTAAGGCAGGGGTCAGCAAATATTTCCTGTAAATGGTTAGATTGTAAATGTATTTGGCTTTGTGTGCTATACAGAGTCTGTGGCAACCAGTCAACTCTGCTATTGTAGCCAGAAACAGAACTTAAACAATATGTAAACAAAGAGAAGTGTATTTGCTGGCCTGTGTTTGCCATCCCCTGTCTTAAGGAAACACAAGCCATCTTGAGATAAGTTTCAATTATCTCCATCACCAATTACATCTAAATGGTATAAATAACCTTTTGTCCACTAACTGAAGACAATTAAAAATGAAACTAAAGCTAGTAGGCACTTTCTTGATGTGTGACACCTATTTTCTTCCTTACCATGGACAGGTTAAGAATGATTTCTTGAAATTTTCTTGTCTTATTTTTCTTTCAGAGAAATTTTATCAAACACCTTGTTTTTATTTATCATGTTTAAGCCCTTAATGTGCTACAGTGGTGTGATAACCTGAATAAACCAGTGATGCTACATACATTGCAATAGAAAAGTAGAAATATTTGATCTAGAATTAAGACTTATGAATGAAATAAAGGAATTGGTGATGCAGAATTTCTTGAGGAATAGTATGAAGCACTGTTCACTGCTTGTAAAATCCTATTTTCTCAAAACAGCATAGAATTAGGTAACTTCTCTGTTCTGATTGTAAAAGTTGCCTGAAATAATATTCTACTCGACCATAAATTGTTCTGAATACATTTCATGTCTGATAAAATCCTTACATTGTGATAGAAAATGTAAGCACTTGTTCTGTAGGTAATCTTTTAAGTTTTCTGAAACAGAGAAGTCTTGAATTTTTCCTAAAAAATGGCGTGATTAAAAGTATCATACTGTTCTTTGAAAATAGACTAGCATAATTAAGGATTGGGTCAAATTAACCTTGAAATTAGTCTTGAGATATATCTTATAGGATATGCACATACAAATATGCATGTACATACATACACATATACAGTTGATCCTTGAACAACACAGGGGTTGGGGCACTGGCCTCCTGTAAGGTCAAATATCCATGTATAACTTGTAATTTCCCCAAAACTTAACTACTAAAAGTCCTACTGTTGACTGAATGCCTTACCAATAACAAAAACAGATTAACACGTATTTTATGGTATATATATATATATTATATACTGTATTCTTACAATAATGTAAGTTAGAGAAAAGAAAATGTTATGAAGAAAATCATAAGAAAGAGAAAATGTATTTACTATTCATTAAGTGGAAGTCGATCATCATAAAGGTCTTAATCCTTACTGTCTTCAAGTTGAGTAGGCTGAGGAGGGGGAGGAAAAAGTGGGGTTGATCTTGCTGTCTCAAGGGTGGAAGAGGGAGAAAAGGTGGAGGAGGAAGGCGAGGCAGGAGAGTCAGGCACACTTGATGTAACTTTTATTGGAAAAAATCCGCTTATAAGTTAACCTGCACAGTTTAAACCCGTCTTGTTCCATGGTCAACTTTATTTTAATAGAATATTATAAATTTATATGTGTGTGCATATTTACTAATTTATCTCAGTGAACATTTAGATTTTAACAGATGTAAATGCATTAGCTTAATGTTCCAATGGCAGTATAATTGCAGATCTCGTGTAGCATTGAAGAATGCTTTCTAACTTACAGGCTTAAATATACCATCATTGACTATGTCTACTGCATGTACAAAAATTTGTTGAAAATTTGTTTAAGCTACTGTTAATGGAAGGCAGGGAGAGATCATGGAAAGGATGTGGGATTTAGAGCCAGACATATGTGTGTTCAACACTTAGGTCCATGTCTTCTAAATTTTGTAATCATGCTTTAGGTAAATTTCCCAATGAAACAAACTCTGAGACAGAGTGGTTTTCATGTAGAAAATTTATATTTATAGGTATCCCAAATTGAGGAAAGGGGGCTTGGGCTTTGTACTACCATATTAATGAGTCATTAGTTGTGAGCTGTCTGGGTGAGGGTGAATAACCTGCCTTGACCAAGGCAATTCCCTCTCGTGGAAAGACGAAAATTCTCAGAGAAAGACTTGGCTGTGGGCTCTCGGTAGCAAACACTTCAGACAGCCAGGGAATGAGTGCCTTTTCAAGAAGGGGAATCTGAGTGATGTCCTGCAGCACAGCTCTACTTGCTTCATAAAACAAGTTTATCCCATCTGAGAACAGTGCCTCTAGAGTCCCAATAGGTCATTTTTCTTGAGGAAACCTCTAGAAAATTAGTGAGAAGATTAGTGGGAACCACAGCTCCTGTCACTGCAGCTATACTCCATCCAGGTCACAACTGATACCTAATGTCTCTCTATTGTCTTCTCTACTGTTCATTCCAGAATTCCCTAAAGCTCAGCCAGCACCTCTACTGACCTGTGTGGCTCACTTTGTGGGGTGATACAGACCATTACTAAGGGGCTTGAATCTTTTCTCAGCATTCCCTGCTTAGATGGCTGCACCTGTCCATTTACTATCAAAAATTGACAGGTAAATTTCAAGAAATATGCCATAAATCACCTACATGCCAGACATTCTTTTCCACCCTTATTGTCTAACAGCAGCTATTTCTCCACCTGATAATGAGTCAATTACCCCTGCAAGGATAGTGACTCTTCTTGCTGCCAATCTCTTGGCACAGGAGCACAAAGTGATTTTGTTTAGGATACATCTTAAAGTGTAATGAGACTCCTACTGTGTCCCCTCATGGAAACATTTCCTCTCTGAAAACCAGGATCTCTATTTTTTTACCCTTAGTTCCTAGATGCATGTATTCTACCTACTGGGGATGCAGTAGCAAGAATGATCATTGATTTGGAGTGTTTACCACATCCTTAGGATGGTACCTCAACATTTCAAGATATCATTTCCAAGCCGGTGCTTCAGCTGCACCATCAAAAGGCTGTTCCATCACTGTACTAGGTCATGTGCTGTGTACTAGGATGAGTGGATCCCATTATTATGCACCCACTGCTCTACCTTAGTCCAAAATAGTTCCATTGGTCTGGAGTGATATTATATATATATACACATATATATATACATATATATATATGTATATATATATATCATGTGTTCCTATATCAAACACTCTGTAGGTCCTCAGATCTTTGTGCTGAACAAGGCCCCCTGTAGGCATGGAAGGCAAACCATTATTTGGAATTTGTTTCAGTTCTAATCAAGATGAATCACTGCTCCTTCTAAGGTGGAACAGTTCCAATGTCATAATCAGCTTACTTCCAAGTGGCTGGTTGACTTGGACTTGGCATGAATACTGAAATTAATCTTTGTTGCTATTAGGTTGGACAGCTCGTCAGCCTTTCTTTGATTGGGAAATCAGAAACGGATTACTGAGTGGCCCACATGAAACAGATGGGTGCTACTGAAGGAACACAGAGGAGGTCATTCTAAGGCTTAAGAAAGAAATGTATATGTGTGTGTGTGTGAATGTGTGTGGTGGAGGGATGGAATTTTTGGGGCAGGGTGTTAGAAATATAATAAAGCTAAGAAAAGGATCCAAAATAGGTCCTGGAAGTTCTTAACCTGCACAAGGTGGTAGTTCTCTAAAAACTCACTAATTTATATATTTCATTCTTGGCTTTTTAATGTCCTGTTTTGTTTGCCCTTAGTTTCTGAGTTTCTTTTTTTCTTTTTTTTTTTTTTTTGGAGACAGAGTCTCACTTTGTTGCCCAGGCTAGAGTGCCATGGCATCAGCCTAGCTCACAGCAACCTCAGACTCCTGGGCTCAAGCGATCCTTCTGCCTCAACCTCCCGAGTAGCTGAGACTACAGGCATGTGCCACCATGCCCGGCTAATTTTTTACATATATTTTTAGTTGGCCAATTAATTTGTTTCTATTTATACTAGAGACGGGGTCTCGCTCTTGCTCAGGCTGGTCTCAAACTCCTGACCTTGAGCAATCCACCCGCTTCGGCCTCCCAGAGTGCTGGGATTACAGGCGTGAGCCACCGCGCCTGGCCTGAGTTTCTTTTTAATGTTAGTTTCTTTTTGGTCAAGACCAGTCAATTTATCAAATTAAAGAAACACAGGCCAACTTGGTAAGTTTTGGGCAAATCAATGACTTTAGTGAACCTTATTTTTCTCATTTTATCATTCATAAAATATTAGAGTAAATATACCTGCTTTGGAGAGTTATTATGAGATTTTAAAACATGTCTATAAAGTGCTTGTCTGTGCTAGGTGGCCAATCATTTCTTATTAATATTGAAAAATATCCTAACAATCACTGCTGAGCTAAGCAGGAAAGGAAAGGGCTTCTATCATTGTTTGGGGCACTGGTTGCAGAGATGTGGCAAAGCAGAAGAAAGGCAGGCAGATGGTATGAGTTCATAAAGATTTACTTCCCATCCTACCTAGGGGTTCCCCTAATAAGATTTTTTAGTGATTGGCTTTGTGTTTTGTCTGTTTTTTGTTTTCCTTTTGAAATAGTATAATTTTTGCATTTATTATTGGATGTTCTCAGTTCTATGTTTTTACACTCAAAAAATTTCCTTTCTGTTTCCAAAAATAAAGCATGCTTACTATAAACATTTCAAGCACCAATATTTATGTATCATGGGGGAAAAGTTCCCTCCTCAAACTATTACTAAAAGATTATCTTAAGTTTTGATATTTATCCCTCTAGTTTTTACTGTGTAATCAGATATTATACATACATAAAAATGTATTTTTAACAAAATTAGAATCATATTTGGGGTATTGATGTGTCAAACACTCTGTAGGCTTTCAGATCATGATGCTAAAAAAGGCTTCAGGTCTTTTGTCTATAAAATTGGGATAATAACATCACTTACCTCGTGAGGTTGTTGTGTGAGTTAAATGAGATACCTGTGTAATTCGTGTATCCTTGTAATATACATGTAATATACATGTATGTCATATACATGTAAGTCTGATTGTCTCATACTTACCATAAAGCAAATATTATGTATTATTATTATGCTTGCCTGAATACATATCTAAGATCCCAACAGGATGTTTTATTTCAGTGTTTTTCTCTCACCTCCTCATTCCTGAAAGAGAACAATGGCTAGAAAACATTGGTTGGGTAAATACTGCATTATCATAATTACAATTTCCCTGAGAAAAGTGGCTTGCAGTTTGAATATTCAGCATCATAATTACAATTTCCGTAAGGAATGTAGAACAGTTATTATAAACAACACAATAATCACTTGGTCCATAAGGGAGAGCAGATTATTAGGGGAGCGAGGAGAAAGAAGAAGCAAAAGCCTGTGTTCTAATCAGCATTCAAGAACATAAACACTCTGGCCTGAATTTATTGAAAAATCTTATCATGATGGCAAATTTCCACGGGTTAATTAAGTGCTGCTTATGTAATTTTTTTATAGTTTTGTCATTTTTAGTAAACATCCTCTCTATATCTCTAGTTGTCATTCATAGTTGCTATGTCTCTTAGAAATTTAAAAAGCAAACTAACACAAAATACAAAATGCATAAAATATTTAAAAAATTTAGGAAAAAAATGTTTCATCAGGTATTTCTCTCTCCAAAGTTAAATGTTGTTTTTCCTTTATCCAAAGGAAAATGGACAAAAACTTTAAAAAAAAAAAAAGAAAGAAAGAAAATGCACTTTTTACTTCTTTTGTTGCTTTAATTGACTTTCATTTAAATTTATTTTTTTGTCTTTTTCTTTTAGGTAAAGTGAGCAAAACAGAATGCAGCTTCCAAGGTTGGTACTTTCTATGACTATGAATGATTTTATTATAAATTGATACTTTTTAATTGTGTAAATTTATAGGGTAAAGAGTGGTTACATATAATAATGTGTGAACATAATGTGGAATAATTACGTGAAGGTAGGTAAAATATCCATCAACTCAAATACTTAACTTTTTTTGTGGTGTGAATCTTTGAAATTTACTCTCTTAGCAATTTTGAAATGTACAATATTCTTTTATTAACTATATACACCATGCTATGCAACAGAACTAGAAAAAAGGAAAAAAATCCCCCTGAGATTTTGTACCTTTGACCATCATCTCCCCATTCTTGCATTTCCCAGCCTCTGGGTAGAACCACCATTCTACTCTGTTTCTATGAGTTCGATTGTTTTAGAGTCCACATATAAGTGAGAACATACAGTCTCTTTTTTTTTTCTGTCCCTGACTTATTTTACTTAGCATGATATTCTCCAGTTCTATCGATGTTGTCACAAATGACAGAATTTAACATGCATGTTAATATGAAACATTTTGAAAGTAGCAGAACGAAAGATATCCTTAGTTTCTCACAGATAGCTATTAGAAGATATTATGTTTTTATTTTCCTCCCCCATGCATGGGAAAGTACAACATGGATTTCACAGAATGCTATATAGCAATCAAATATAATAACTGATTCAATCTTTGGCAAAATTGTGAAGTTGGAAATATTTAATATTTTTACTTCATTCATCCATTCACCCACCCATCCATCCATCCATTCAACCATTCATTCATATATATTTTTCAATGAATTCTTATACTTACATGTTATATGCAAGGCCCTGGTCATCTAGTTTTCTTATATTCATATTTAATTTGGCTCACTTTCACCAGATTCCCATCCCACTCCTTTCTACAGCACTTCCTGCTATCTCTGACAATAAACCTTCTCCCATTATCACATGTCCTTAATTTAACTTGCTGTATTTGATAAATTGGCAGCATTTCCTTAACATTGCTCAGCTAATATGTATTCAGATATGTCTACACTCAAGTAATTAGGGCAAAGAGGATGTTATCAGTATGACAATAAGGAAATGATTCCTTCTCTAATCTTATAATGGACTGTGTGATGTCTTTCACCGTGTGTGAAATATATATATATTTCTATTAGGGGTAGTAATCTGTAATACCATAGAAATTATAGAACATAGGTCTTATTTCCCTGTACCTTTTAAGTAATTTTAAGATTTTCTGACCAAGGACAGAATGTTGCTACTATAAATTTTAAAACAAAAAAGGCATTAGCCAGTCAGGTAGCAGATGAGATAGATGTGGAATGGCTCTTTGTAAGAGTGGCAGTGGTGGATTGAAGCAAAGTTTGTGAGAGGCGAGGCTGAAAATTTTCTACTGAGCAAGGACTGATAAGTGGATATTAATAGCAGACTATTTATTAAACTAATTTAAAATGGGGAAATAATATTGTATTTAATTTAGGACGGTGTTTTATTATTTTATTTTAATAAGCATTAATAAACCTATAAAGGCTTTCTCAATTTTATTACTATTTTTGATTCCTCTAGCCCTTTTTTTTTTTTTTTTTTTTTTTAGACAGAGTCTCACTCTGTTGCCCTGGCTATAGTGCCGTGGCGTCAGCCTAGCTCACAGCAACCTCAGACTCCTGGGCTCAAGTGATCCTTCTGCCTCAGCCTCCCAAGTAGCTGGGACTACAGGCACGTGCCACCATGCCGGCTAATTTTTCTATGTATTGTTAGTTGTCCAATTAATTTCTTTCTATTTACAGTAGAGAGGGGTCTCGCTCTTGTTCGGGCTGGTTTCGAACTCCTGACCTTGAGCGATCCGCCCTTCTCAGCCACCCAGAGTGCTAAGATTACAGGCGTGAGCCACCGCGCCCGGCCTACCTCCTAGCCCATTTTTAAAGATAGTTTTTAGGCTCTTAACAGAAAATTCTACTACCAGAAGTGTTTTCAGAAACACAATTTGTCATAACTGCAAAGGGGCTTCAGTGTCTTTCTGCCAATCTAATTTAATTTAATCTAATCTAAAAATCAGATTGCCTGGGTTTGAATCCTGTTTGCCTATGTACTATCTTGTACCTTGGCCCAGCTTATTAACAACTCTTATCCTTATTTCCTTTGTTACAAAATGAGAGAAATAATATACTTAACTCATAAGATTGTTAGGAAATAAGATAATATACTTACAAGTCACTTTGGTATGTTTAAGAATGCAGTAAATGACAGTTGCCATCATTATTACTTTGCTGTTATTACTCTTATTTTTAGAATTATTATAAGGGGAAGGCAGCATCTTCACCTCTCTGAAATAAACTTCCCTCAAGGACTTGATCTCTAATGTTTCACCATTAGAGATGTATTAATTGTATATAATAATATTTTGTACTGTGTGCAAATATAAATAACTTGGGATTGTCTTTCAAATTGTGACATCTTGTTGTGGCATATGCTTTATTTTCTTAATTCAGTAAGGTGAGAGAAATAAGCAATCTGGATGATTGCTGAGAGACGGAGATGAAGAAGGTAATAGAAGGGAGTCAATAGAAGGAGAGCTTTGGCGCCAATTTTCAAATCTTGCTCAGACACAATCCAGCATGGCCTGTGCCTTTTGTGCAAAAAGTTACTTCATTCATGGTGATATGAGGAATGACAGAGGGAAGGCTACAGATTGGTAGGAGAGGAGAGACCTTCAGGAGAGATTGTAAGTCATTCTTCCCTGGCAATAATAGTGATAGGGAGGGAAAATCTAAGGGACAGAGTGGAAGAGCTATACAAAATGAGGTAATTAGTGGTCCTTTCCTCTTGGTGAGACCCATAGAGTGTTGTGTATATGTATCATTCATGTGCACCAAAGTAGCTGAGGAAAGCCAATGCTCCATTGGTTGATACTGGCCAGTTATCTCAAAGCAGCTCACTGACATCCAAAAGCCATGCAGCCGCAACCTCTTGGTGCTGAGTCTCAGGGTGACCCAAAGACAAGGAGACTGAGTGAAAAAATCCCACTTTATTCAGCCTACCTGTGGGGAGCAATGGACACTCCAAGCTTCATTAGATTGATAGTACAGAGAAGGGAAATTTGTCAGCTTCACAAGCTACTGGATTCATTTCAGCATTATCATGGTGATTAAGTAAATGTGTTAAGCTTAGATTTTCTGTAGAGACAGAACCCTCTCTAATTCAATGGAGAAAATTCCACTTCTAATTTGGTGCAATAGAAATTGCCAGGTATATTATAATTCAAGTGAAGTAGGATAGCACTGAAAATTCTTAATCTGGTCTCTGAGAGCGCAAATTTGGAATTGAGTTTATATATAAGCACACCTGGATAAAGGTGCAGTATAGCTCTGCAATGACAAGGTATTATGGTCTGAATGTTTTTGTCGCCCCAAAATTCATATGTTAACCTTCAAGGTGATAGTATTAAGAGGTGTGGTCTTTTGGAAGAAGATTAGGTCATGAGTGTATATCTCTCATGCATGGGATTAGTGCCCTTATAAAACTGTCCCAGGAGAGCTGCCTTGTCACTCACACTATGTGAGGACACAGAAAGTGCTGTCTGTAAGGAAGCAGGCTCTCACCATATACTACATCTGCCTGTGCTTTGATCTTGAATTTCCCAGCTTCCAAAATTGTGAGAAATAGTTTCTGTTGTTTAAATTTACCCAGTGGGTGGTATTTTGTTATAGAACCCAGAATAGAATGGGACACAAGGGTTCTCAGCTACAAGGGTCTGAAACAGCAGTAGGGTGAAATGGAGCTGTGGTCTGTACACTACACTCCATAGGTAAATGACAAGTCTTAATTATTGCCCCTCCTGTGAAAGTACAATGCCCTTGTGGAGAAACAAATAGGGGAAAAATTTCTTCATAGCTCCAGACCTACCTCTAGGTAATATTTAAATATTTGATTGAAGGGTCCAATTTTCGAGCCGACCTATGACACAGAGTCTATCCCTCCAATATACCATGGTCACAAGAACATTGTATATAAATATGTAAACTCTATATAGATGTTTCTAATGGTGTGCATTATCCACTGTAGGTATTATCATGCCCTTTTTATGAAAGAGAATCCTAGAAATTTTTATTTCATTTTTTTTAATTTAGGTATTTTTTTATTTCTTTCAGCAGCATTTTGTAATTTTTAAGCATGTAGAGTCCGTACATATTTTGTTATATTTCTCCCTAATTATTTTATCCCCTCCAGAGCAATTGTAAATAGTATTGAGTTTTAATTTTGTATTCATATGCTTATTATGTTTTTACCTTAGTTTATTTCCTTTATTATTTTTTATTTTAGAATGGTACAGGGGTACAAATGTTTTGGTTACATGAATTGCATTTGTACATTTTGGGTCAAAATTATAAGTGTACCTGTCACCCAGATAGTGTGCATTGTACCTGTTAGGTGTGAATTTACCCATCCCATCCCCCTCCTCCAACCTGCTTGATTTCTGGTGAGATTTACTTCCATAAGTGCACATGAATGTTGATCAATTAGTTCCAATGTTGTAGTGACTACATGTGGTGTTTGTTTTTCCATTCTTGCAATACTTCACTTAGAAGAATGGTCTCCAGTTCCATCAGGTTGTTACAAAAGGTATTACTTCAATATTTATTTCTATGGCTGAGTAGTACTCCATGGTATACATACACCACATTTTATTAATCCATTCATATATTGATGGGCACTTGGGATTGATTCCACATCTTTGGAATTGTGGATTGCAGATGTGCTGCAAAAACATTCAAGTGCAAATGTCTTTTTGATAAAATGACTTTTTTTCCTTTTGGATAAATACCCAATAGGGGGATGGCAAGATCAAATGGTGGTTCTACTTTCAGTTCTTTGAGGTATCTCTATACAATTTTCCATAGAGATTGTACCATTTTGCAGTCCCACCAACAGTGTGTAAGTTTCTTTCTCTCTGCAACCATGCCAGCATACACTGTTTGGGGACTTTTTTGAGAAAAGCCATTTTCACAGGAGTTAGGTGATATCTCATTGTGGTTTTGATTTGCGTTTCCCTGATGATTAGAGATGTTGAGCGTTTTTTCATATTTTTATTGTCCAATAGTCTATCTTCGCTTGAAAATCTTTTTTTCATACTTTTGCCCATGCTTTAATGGGGTTGTTTGGTGTTTTCGTGCAGATTTTCTTGAGTTCTTTGTAGATTCTGGTTATTAGCCTTTTATGGGATACATTGCATATAAATATTTTCTCCCATTCTGTATGTTGTCTATTCTCTCTATTGATTGTTTTGTTGGCTGTGCAGAAGCCTTTTAATTTAATTAAGTCCCATTTATTTATTTTTGTTGTTGCTGTGATTGCCTTTGGGGTCTTCTTCATAAATTCTTTGCCTAGGCTGATGTCTATAAGAGTTTTTACAATATTTTATTCTAGAATTCTTATGGTTTAATGTCTGAGGTTTAAGTATGTTACCCATCATGAATTAATTTTTGTAAGTGGTGAGAGCTGTGGATCCCTTTTCAGTCTTATACATGTGGTTATCCAATTTTCCCTGTACCGCTTATTGAATAGGGATTATTTTCCCCAGTGTAAGTTTTTGTCTACTTTGTCAAAGATCAGATGAAAATATAGGATGGTTTTATCTGGGTTTTCTGTTCTGATCCATTGGTCTATGTCTCTGTTCTTGTGCCAGTCCTATTCTGTTGTGGTTACTATAGCCTTATAGTATAGTTTGAAGTCTGGCAAGTGATACCTCCTGATTTGTTCTTTTTGCTAAAGGTTGCTTTGGCTATTCAGGATTATTTCTGGTTCCAAATAGAGCATAGAATTATTTTCTCTAGATCTGTGAAATATGGTGTTGGTATTTTGATGGGGATTGAATTGAAACTGTAAATCAATTTGGGTAGTATAGACATTTTAATAATGTTGGCTCTGCCAATCCATGAGCATTATGTGTTTTTCCATCTGTTTACATCTGCAATTTCTTTCCTCAGTGTTTCATAGTTCTCCCTGTAGAGGTCTTTCATTTCCTTGGTTAAATATAATCCTAGGTATTTTACCTTCTTTGTGCTGTTGTGAAAAGTATTAAGACTTTGATTTGATTCTCAGCTTGACTGTTGTTGACATATAGGAATACTACTGATTTGTGTACATCGATTTTATAACCTGAGACTTTTCTGAATTTATTCATCAATTTCAGGAGTCTCTTGGCAGAATCTTTGGGGTTTTCTAGATATGAGATTATATCATCAGCAAAGAATGATAGTTTGACCTCTTCTATACCCATTTGGATACAGTTGATTTCCTTCTCTTGCCTGATTGCTATGGCTAGGACATCCAGGACTATGTTGAACAGAAATGGTGACAGTGGGCAACAATGTCTGGTTCCAATTCTAAGCAGGAATGCTTTCAATTTTTCCCCATTCAGTATGATGTTGGGTGTGGGTTTGTCATATATGGCTTTTACAATTTTGAGGTATTTTCCATCTATGCCTATTTAGTTGAGTTTTTATCATAAAAGGGTGCTGAATTTTGTAAAATGCTTTTTCTGTGTCTATTGACAGGATCACACAGCCTTTGTTTTTGCTTCTATTTATATGGTGAATCACATTTATAGATTTGCATATGTTGAACCATCTTTTCATCTCTGGGATGAAGCCCACTTGGCCATGGTGGATTATTTTTTTGATTTGCAGCAGCATTAGGATTGCTAGGATTTTACTGAGAATTTTTGCATCTATATTCATAAGGGATATTGGTGTATAATTTCTTTTTTGTTGTTGTGTCCTTCCTGGCTTTGTTATCAAGATGCTATTGGCTTCATTGAATGAGTTGGGAGAGTCCTTCCTTCTTGATGTTATAAAATAATTTCTGCATTATAGGTACCAGTTCCTTTTTGTAGGTCTGGCAAAGTTCGGCTGTGAAACCATATGGTCGGTCTGGCACATTTTTGTGTTGGAAGTTTTTTATTGTTGCTTCAATTTTAATATTGTATCGATCTGTTTAGGAGTTCTATTTGTTCCTGAATGAGCCTAGGGAGGTTATGTGTTTCCAAGAATTTGTGCATTTCCTCCATGTTTTCACCTTTATCTCATAGACTTTTTTTAGTATTCAGATATGATATTAGGTATTTCTGCAGTATCAGTTATAATATGTCCTTTTTCATTTCTGATTCAGCTTATTAGGCTCTTTTCTGTTTCTTGTTAAGTTATGCCCTGTCCTTAGTTATTTCTTTTCTTCTCCTGGGTTTGGGATTGTTTTGCTCTTCCTTTTCCAATTTCTTGAGATGATTCATTAGATTCTTTATTTGTGATTTCTTTCTGTCTTTTGGATGTAGGCATTTAAGGGTTTGAATTTTCCTCTTGGGACTGCTTTTGCTGAATCCGACAGATTTTGATAACTTGTGTTTCTTTTGTCATTTAGCTCAAAGAATTTTATTTCCATCTTAATTTCCTCCTTGACCTACTAATCATTGAGCAGTAGGTTGTTTAATTTCCATAACTTTGTGTAGAGTTGAGGTTTCTGTTGGAACTGATTTCTCATTTTGTTCCACTGTAGTCTGAGAAGATACATGGTACAATTTCTATTTTTGTAAATTTTTTGAGACATGTTTTGTGTCCTAGGATGTGATCAATCTTCGAGAACATTCCATGAGCTGATAAGAGTAGATAATCAGTAGTTTTGAGGTAAAATGTTCTATAAATGTCTTTTAGGCCATTTGTTCTACAGTTCTGTTTAAGTCCATTGTTTCTTTGTTTATTTTTTGCTTGGAGGATCTGTTCCATTCTGTCAGTGGGGTATTGAAGTCCCTGGCTATTACAATGCTGCTCTTTATCATTTTGTTTAGAACAAGTAGAGTTTGCTTTATGAATCTAGGTGCAACAGTGTTAGGTACATAAATATTTAAGATTGTTATGTCTTCCTGTCAAATTGTTCCCTTCACCATTATATAATGACAATCTTTGTCTTTCTTTACTTTTATTGAGTTGAAGTCTATGTATCTGATATGAGAATGGCTACACCAGCTTTCTTTTGGTTTCCATTTGCATAGAATATTGTTTTCCATCCCTTCACTTTGAGTCTGAATGAGTCCTTGTGGGTTAGATGTACATGATGTAGATAGCAGATATTTAGCTTGTATTTTGTTTTTATCCATTCAGCCATCCTATGTCTCTTGAGTAGGGAGTTCAAGCCATTCACATTTATTGAAAGAATTGATAAGTAGGGTGGATTTCTGTTCATCCTGTTGAGTAGAACCATATTACTTTGTTTTTCCTCTTGAGCCATTGTGGTATCTGAACTCTGACCTTTAGCTTTTGAGTGATTTTACACTGATGGGTATCTATTGTGCTTATCTGTGTATAATGCAGTTCTATTCTATTCTTATTTGTGTATAATTCAGGGAAGGTCTGGTTTTGAAAAATTCTCTCAGTGTATGCTTGTCTGAGAATGTCATTATTTCTCCCGCACATAGGAAACTTAATTTTACAGGATACAAAATTCTAGGTTGGCCATTATTCTATTTGAGAAAACTGAGAAAATCCCTAATACTTTCTGGCTTGTAAGGTCTCAGTTGAGTTAGTCTGATATGTTTTCCTTTGTAAGTTACTTGATACTCTCACCTTTTGTCTTGTAGGAGGGCCTCTTTTGTGTTTACTTCGACCAGAGTGATGACTATGTGTTATGGTGTTTGCCTCTTTATGATGACTCTCCCAGGAGTACTTTGAACTTCTTATACATGGATATCTAGATTTCTAGCAAGGCCAGGGAAATTTTCCTCAATTATTCCCTCAAATATGTTTTCTAACCCTTGTGTATTTTCCTCTTTGCTCTCAGGTATGCCTATGATTATTATGTTAGGCCTCATTACGTAATCCCATATTTCTTGTTGGCTTTGTTCATCCCTATTATTTCTCTGTTCTTTCTCTTTGAATGACTTGTTTAACTAAAAGGTGTTGTCTTCAAGCTCTGAAATTCTTTCTTCTGCCTGTTCTAGCCTAAGGCTTTGCACTGTGTTTTATATTTCCCTGAAAACATTTTTATTTTCCAGAAGTTCTGTTTTATTTTTCTTTAATAATTTGATTTCTTTAGTTAATTTTTCATTCATTTCCTGCATTGTTATTCTGTTTTCTTTGTGTTGGGTTTCTATTTACTCTTGTATTTCATTAAGCTTCCTTACAATCCATATTTGAAATTTATCTGTCATTTCAATCTTTTCATTTTTGGTTGGTATCCATTGGCAAGGAATTACTGTTTTCTTTTTGGGGTGCCCTTTTGCTCTGATTTTTCTTGTTTTCAGAGTTCTTTTGCTGATTTTTTTTCTCATGTGGCCTCTCAGCTGAGAGCTGGTGGTGCCAGGGCTGGCTTATGGCCCTCCACATTCCCAAGGATCATTCCCTGACCATGCCAGGGAGAGGGGTGCTGGTCCTGAGTTGCCTATGGGGTATCCTAGGAAGTTTGATGAACCTCTTGGGTTACCTCTGACCTGTTGTCTTCACCTCTTCCTAACAGCGTATGGTGAGTTAGGTCCCCCAGGTTATTCTTTGAGATGGTGGGGGGTTCTTGTAAGTATGAACCAGTTGCTCCCTGTTTGCTTGAGTTGGAAGGATTATGCTTAGCTATGGGGTTGTTCTACCTGTCATTGATTGAAGTTTGAGTGAAAGAGCCAGCTGCCAGATAGTCTTTTGTGTCTGTGTCAATCTCTAGTCTCTCAGGTGGGGCATGTCAATGCCCCAAGCTTTAGGAGGGACTCTGTAGCTTCCAGGGGGTTGCTTGATCTCTACTCCCCCGATATGGGGAGAAGAACAAGACAGATTGTGGCTAGATTGTGAAAGAAAGCCTTAGAGGCTTTATAAAGCCTCTGTGAGGCTGAGGTAGCTTATCCGGCCGCTAGGGGGAGCCGCTAGTGTGAAGTTCAGGGCAATCTCTCCAAGCCAGGAAGGCTGTTTCCAAGGGAGGTGCCTAATCTCTTGAGTGCTAATGCCTGGGATCAGGCCCCTTCTGCCATTGTCCACTAGGGCAGTTTCTCTGCAGAGTGGGGTGAGTGCCCTTCCTATTCACTCCCTGGAACTCCACACCGCTCTCCCATCAGATGAGTCCAGGTGAGTTCCCTCACTGCCTGTGACTGGCTCTCAAACTACCACTCAGTCCGTGTGTCTGACACCCATGGACTAGCCTGTGTCTCAGTGGGATGCTGGTGAATAGGGGGAACCCCGGTTTTGCACAACTATTCCACAAGACCCCAAGGGGAGAAGAGGTAGGCCTCTGTATCCACAAAAGCCTCAGGCAGGGGACACAATCCCACCAAGGAGAAGTGGTTTATGAGTTTCTTGCCTCAAGCTGCACTCCCTATTGTAATTAGTGAGGGGAGGGGCCACTGCTGCAGTTCAGCTGGTGCACCGGAAGCATTTGGTTGTCATGGAACCAGGGGCTAGGCTAATTCACTCCATGTGCTGCACCCCTATCTAATATGGCGGTTCTCCGGTGGTGGTAGAGGATGGGTACTCTCATAGATCCCCATTCTTCAGCACCCTTCTACACTCTCCTGTTGGATATGTCTGTGAAGGCTTCCTTGCCACCTGAGTCTGGGACTGAGACCTCTCCCCTGCATTTTCCTGCACTGCCTTTGTGTCAGGGGGCACTGGATCTGGCCCTCCTGTCTAAGATGCCAGCATGCAATCCTGCAAAACACCGGTGGGCAGGAAGTTTGCAAATGCGGTGGCCCCACACTCAGTGGCTGGCTCAGCCAGGAATGCGCACCTGCTGTAAAGAAGCTGGTGTTCATGTGCTTCTCAATTCAGAATACTCTTGTGGTTGCAATGCAGGTAGGGGCTGTAGCTACCAGGTGGTCTGAATCAAATTTACTTTCTGTGATGTTGTGATTAGAGGAGATGCAGCAGAGGAAGTGTCTAGGAGTAAGAAACCTGGCATTCCAGTCTCTTATGGCACTTTCCCATTGGGTGTCCCTTTTGAACACCTAAACTCCTAGGGTTTGCTGGTTCACCCCACTATTCCTATTACACATGCCTGGGCTCCTGGAGGGTGGAAGCACTTCTAATATGTTTTGTGTCCCTCTGTTCACTGAAGGTACCTAGGTGGGGGAGAGGAAACCTCCCTTACCCTTTCACTGGGCTCTGAGCCTCTCTGGGTGTGGACCACACCACTGTCTTCTCTTATCTATCTTCTTTATCAGCTTCACAGTTTTTCTCAGTGGGGTCCTCAGATGTCTGTCATCTATCCCTGTGATCCTCACCTGAGCTGCAACTGCTCTCCACTCTCCTCAGTCCAATATTCTACCTCTCAGTCAGGATGATCCTACAAACGATATCTCTAGTTGGCCATCTTGGCTGAAACTCCGTAAAATTTTTTAGATCTAAAAAATACTTCAATTTTCATTAATTTTAACCGTTTTTTTTTCCTTCAACTATGAAATCCAGGCCCACAGAAGTGAAATAAGCAAACTGTCCTATGGCATGGAGTTCACAAGTGACAGAATAGGGACCAGAATCACATTGTTTACCTCCTTACCATAAGGCATCCCAGACTGGTTGGTAAGAAGAATAGGAAGCTCTTTTGTTTGGGATGCAAACTATTTCTGAAGCACCACATTCCATACCAATATGTTGCCTGAAATTGTTGTTTATCTCTTCTATTTTAATTGTTGTTTATCTCTTCTGTTTTTGAGGGTTTCTCAAACCCTCTTACTTCCTGGACTATATCATGAACTTAGTGAGGGTAGAGCTCATGGCTGCCATGTCTCTGTATTTTTACCATATTTATAAGGTTCTTATTTAACATTGTTCAGTTTATTTTTATTCTAAACCTTGTCAATAATGCAAACCTCTCTGCCTTTCTCTAGCTGAATAAATTCCACTCACATTCTTTATAGAAGATCCAGAAAGAAAAAAAAAAAATACCGAAGGTAACCAGAAAACAAACAAAGACAGCTGAGCTTTGTTTTTGTTTTTGTATACGTGCATATTTTAGGATATGGGTGAGGAGGAGGTGGTAAAAAGGAATGTTTAAAAGATATCATTTAGTTGGGATTACTTGAGTTTAATGATTTGCAGTCTAAACCATTAAGGGGACTGAAGAGAACAGAGAATTTCTATTGAAAATATTAATGTGTTTGGGCAGATAGCAGAGAGGGTCCAGAGGCTAAACATCAGAATGAATGGACTTAGTGTTTTAAATACAGAAGAAAGGTTAGAAATAAGAAAACTAATTTCCTTTTTATTACAGATTTTAGATCTAATTTCCTTTGTCCTTCCTGTGTATTTGAAAAGAGGATGTAGTTCTTATTTCCATGTCAGAGCTGTTGAATATTTTCACACTGGAAGTGTTGAGTTTAGATTTGAGCACCACAAATTTAGAAGGCTATAAATAACCCATTTTGCCCTGCAGAACATACAGGATGTACTTCAAAGAAGCACAGATTATACAATGATTATTAATTAAAGTGAAATTCCAATATTCACTTGACTCTTTCAAAGATCATCAAAGGTGATCATATTTATAATTCACAACAAATATTTTCACAAATCCCTTTCCTCACCTATCAAATATTTTGTGCTGTGCAATGTTTCAAATCTTCATCAAAACATTAAGCTTCCTTTAAGCTTTAGTTCTTGTCATTTTTGCTGTGTGTATCTCTCTTTCTTTTCTGTCAGCATTTTATTATGTAGCTCAACCTAGTCTCTATGCCTAAAACCTTTTTTCTTACCTACCTACTTTTCTGATCTTGGTACATTTTCCAGGTTTTCCTCTGAGAGAACTGATAAGGCAGATTGTGGAAATGCTACATATACACACATGTCAGTAAATCTTGCCTCCATCATAATATTCTGTAGATAAAAATGAGGATGATGATGGACTCAAAATTGCAAGCAGAGGCAGCATGCATAATAGGTGGAGCAATGGATTCACTTCTAGTTAGACGTGGGGTGAGCTTTTGTTTCTACTCTCTCCCCAAACCCAAATAAAATAAGAATAAAGGAGGCATAACCTCTCAAGGAAAAAGTAATCAAAATAGGGGTCAAAACCAGACTAAAAATGGCAAACGCAATTTAAAAGATGGAAAATGGATCAACAAGGATAGTCATTTTAGCAGATCATAGGGTTGAAACTGAAGCATGCAGAAAAATAAAAATAAATAAGGTACTTGAATTTCTGATCCCCAGAAAATCCCAGAAATTGGAGATAATTGAAGGTGGATATTAAGGAAATGATTGAAAACATGAACATGGGTGTTGAAAATTTGTAAATGAAGCAATTGGATCCCCTGAATCTTTTTCCCACACGCTAAAGCCAAGTAACTTCCCATGCCCTATCTTGTCAAAGACTTGAGATATACTTTCTGAATACTGTGATTAAACTGGTGAAGCACTGGTCTTGGAAGTACTAGGCTCAGCTGAGGACAGAAGCAAAGCACTCTAGTGTAAACAGAGGATTTAATTGAAGTCTACAAAAATAAATAATTAGACAAAAGTATACTTATTGAAACATAAGTTCCTTAATACACCTCCCTAACTTGGCTCTTAGAACTCTGGAAGCCAAGTTTAAATACTCAAGGCAGGAAAGCAGAGGATTCCTCTCCAGAGATTCTGAACAACCTCAAAGAAAAGAACTACAGATATAGACACTTTAGTTTCTCCCAGTAAAAAGACAGGTCAGTGCTTTATTATGGACTATAATGAATCTCACCAACTGACATGTTCTGAAAATACATCCAGATTCCAATCAGCCCTTCAGGTCTTGCTCTTAACTATAAACAGTAGGGAACTGTAGACCATGACAGACACCAATACAAACAGAAAAGAGAAAACAATGCAGGGAGTAACAGAAAGCACCAGAAAAACTATAATGCTCTCAAATTGATGGGATATTATATCCCCAAAAGTAGAACAGGCTGTTCTTTAAATAAAGGGGCAGGGGGCAATCAGAGAAAATATAAGAGCTCTTGGAAACAAAATATATGATAGCTAAAGAAGAAAAAGTTATTAAAGGTATGTATTGGGAAGTTTTTCTTAAGGGGAATATCCAACAAGTAGAAAAAAAGTGGCAAAAAGATTCAAAGTAGGGAAAAGAGTTCAGCAAACCAGAATTAATTCAGAATATCCACTGCCCATCTCATAATAATTTTTGACATAGAGAAGGAGTTGGAGGTGCATAATTACTAAATAATAACTGCAAATTAATTTTCAAAATTAGACATCAATTTTCAGCTTTAAAGAATCCAGTGATGTTCCCAAAAGTAAATGGGAGAAAAAAAAATCATCATAAAAGTTCAGAATAGAAGAGATAAGACATTATCCTACATGCTTCCAGAAAGAAGAAAGATAGAAAGAAAAAAAGAGTCACCCACAAAGGAATAAGAACCAGAATAGACTATGACCTCAATACCAACCCTGAAAACTAGAATTCGGTGGAGCAATGGCTCTCAAATTTCCACATGCTCCACCAAGAAAGAGGAAAAAATGGCACCCAGAAAATAGGTCACCATTATAGAAAGAAGAGAAAAAATTCCTAGATTTCCAGTAAAAGAAGTTCTGAAATATTAGCTCATGAATCCTCCTCTAGAGAACAACCAGTGCAACAGACCAGCTGTTTTAAAATTGTAGAAAGAAGGGTTTCGGGAGGGGCGTCTTAAACCAAATACAATAGAACAAGAAAAACCTGAAAGAATTATTGTAGTGTTCACACATATTAAGAGAAGATTTTCAGTTCCGCAGGAGAATTTAGGAATAAATTAGTGATAGATTCATAAAAATCATGCAAGCCATAAAACAGAGCAATTATTAACTCTAGGAAAGATAAGAATAGAAATAGATTTATAAAACATCATATCATTCAGCTGTAAATATTAACAGAGTCATAATGTACATGCTGACTTTTGATTTAACCAAAATTGTATTAATAATAAACTATATAAAGAAAATAAATGTGTATGTGTTGGAGGGACAGTTTTAGGTAGCTGTATCTTCATATTCCATGTGGAAAAGCAATGAGTAGGGGGAGAAAGAGGAGGAGCAGGAGGAGGAAAAAGAGGAAGAGGAAGAAAACAGCATTTTACTTACGTCATTTAAAAAGAGGTTATTATCAAAATGAACAATTATAAGAGATAAGAATAAGCTTGTTGATAGGAATGAGACAGGTTATTATTATTACTATATATTTCCTGTTAGTGTACTATTACTACACTATTATAGCATTACCTGGCTTTTTCAGCTATGAATCTGTATTACCAAAAATAAAAGCCAAATTTGAACGTATTTAATATAACATTGATAATTTACTCTAACTTTAAATCTTGGCTTTACCATTTACTTTGGGAAAATCACTTCTTTATTGTTGTTTCTGCTGGTTTGTTTGCTTATTTATTGGGCTTTGTTGTGCTTTTCCTCATAAAGGAACTAATGCCGGTGCATGATCCTACCTTAATACCTGACATGAAGCAGGGAGTTCTCAAACATTCATTTGCATTTCCCTCTTGAAGGAGCTAAGAAAGTTGTTAGCTGTATTCAAATATTTGAAGGCGTCATATGTTGAAAGAGAGATGCCATTTGGCCTATGGTTCCACGTGATAAAAACAAGAAGCTGAAAGGCTCAAGAAAATATATCTAGCTCAATATAGAAAGGAACATTACTGTAAAACATACTGTAAAATATGACTATCCTACGGCACAGGTAACTGGTGAGTTCTCCATAGCGTAGTCTTTCAAACATAACCTGCAGATCATATAACAGGGGTGAGATATGCTATAGAGGTAATGTGCACACTGGGTAGGTCAACCAAGTAGTTGACCTACCAAGCAGTATAGGAAGGTCCTTCCTTCATATAGGCTGATGATGTTATGCCCTGCTTATACTCCAGAAATACAAAGACCACCAGGGAAGCAAGCTGTAGTTATCAATATGGTAGCTGCAGAGATTACAAGCAAAAGCAACAGGCTTTAACTGCTTTAAGCACTAAGAAAAATGTAAAAAGCAGAATTAGAATGATCTGAGCCAAACTCTGTCCCAGATTTAACATTGTGAAAAAATTCAAAGGTCTAATAGGTAGTTAGGGCAAAGTTCTAACATCTCCTTTGAAAGCAGAGTACTTCTCCTGCAAAAGGACTGACTCAGGACTCGCTCTTACTGTGAACTCCATCCTTTCCTAGTCACACAGAGGCAGACCCTGACATGTATGTATCCTCTGCCCAGTTACAACCTTCCTCCCTTTGCCTCTAAGGCCTCCAGACCGGTCTCAAACTGGATTCATTTTCCATAGGAAGAAAAGGAAGGGAGAAAGAAAAAAAGGACTCAAACGTGGGTATTTTCTTTGTATCTCCTAGCTCTTGTTCTTATTCTTTACCTGTGAAAAGAAAGGGTAAACCCCAAAACAGGTGAAGAAACCCTACCCTACACCATTCTCCAAACCCTATGGCCCTGTCTTCCTCTCGTCCCCTGTTTTGCTTTTTCCCCAGGTCCCTTTAACTTTCTGCCTTCTCCTAACTTGCTACCTCTATGATGCAACCCTCAGCAGGCCTGCCAGAACCCATTTCCAGGATAGGAGAGTGGTTCCAAGATCTTGTATTAGAGAATGCTGTGGCTTTGCTTTCTGGTGTTCTGCAGTACAGCCTGTTTGAAGACAGGGATGCTTCTGCAGCCCAAATGCAGCTCTTAGCTCTTAGCTGTATTTCTGTTCGCCACCCAATATCTAGGCAATTAATTCCAGACTCTTTAACATGACACACAAATTTTTCACAATTTGACCCAGGTGACATTTCCAGCCTCCTGTCCTGATCTTTTCCTAGCAAGTTCCCTTTGTTCCAACCACACTAAACTGTTTATATACCCTCTACTGAGAATGCCCTTCCCCCTTCTCTCCTCTCTGGCACACACTGATTAAGCCAACTCAGATATGTCCTCCCCCTGCTCCTCCTCCTCTGTGAAACCTTCTTACACTCCCCTATTCAAACTTAGGCAGGATTTCCTTTGTGTTCCCGGGACTTTTTGCTCATACTACTATCATAGTGCTTAACATGTTGTGTTCTAATTTATGTCTTTGGGAGTTTATCTTCCCCGCTTGATTTCTTAAATAAAACCGTCCTATTCTTTTTGGAATTCACAGTACCTAGCAGAGTGTGTGGTTTATAGCAGGAACCCAATAAATGTTATTTGAAAGAATAAGATAAGTAAGTGAATGAATGAAAATATACACTACAGTGTGTGTCTTTTTAAACAACTGATCTAAAGGATTAGTCATTAAACAAAGGAAGCTTCAGTGGGCATCTTGCACATCTGGACCATTGTAATGCAAAGTATTTACTTAGGAGGCAAAGAGATAGTCTCTTTTCCTGTTGAAATATAAAAGAATTTTTGTTTCAAGCAAAATTACACTGAAAAAATATAACTGTCTACAGTAAAAGAGACTAAGTTTATATCTTTGAGGACATTCTCTTGTCTTTTTATATTACAAGAGTGAACAAGATTTAAACCAAGCAGTCAGTGTGATGATGTTTCCAGACAGCTAATAAAGAGGAAGATTAGAGAGCTGTATAAAATGGCAGGTGCCTCGGCAGATTCCACATCTTTGACATTAAACACAGAACAAAGGGATGCTGTTTTCCAAAGACCACCAAAAGTGCTTGATGTCAGTTTCAGCAGCATGGTGCCATTTTGACTGTGGCGTTCATCTTATCTTGTATCAGTTAGAAAACAACATAGAGAAAAAATAAATAGCAGTAGATGATACTCAGATCAGAGACAACATCTAAAACAAAACCAAACTCTCATAAAAAAGGAAAAAGAATATTTCTAGTCAATCACTTGCAACACATCCTTTGCACTCATAAAAACAGAGTTATGTCTAATCATATAAATTATCTCAAAGAACCATCTGCAGAAGATTCTGCATTCCACAACTCACTTTATATCACAGTCTCTTGTGGAGCTTAGAATTATGACTATTTTAAGATATGAAAGAAGTGAACCAGGGTGATATTGCTCCTGGTAACTGATATGACTACCAAGGGTCACAGCCATCTTTACCCAGAGAGCAAATACAGAAAATATTTCACATTTTTGTACCTAATGAACATAATTACAACTAGTATTTCCTCTTTTGAGCTTTCTTTACCAAAGGCAACTTAAAAAATATCTCATATTTGGAGACAAGGCAACATTGAGAACATAGTGTGAATGTGGGCTAGAAGAAAAACACAAAGCAAAGAGACAGGCGTAAGTTATATATTAGAGAAGGGTCTGTGTTTGGAAAGGGAGAAAGGTGAGAGCACCTATTATACTATGAGCTGAGCACCTACTATGAAGTGAGCATTGTACTATGTGCATTGAAAATAATATATTGTTGTATATATTTGCTGAATGGGAATAATACAAATCTAACAAAAATACAAGTGTGTATCCTATAAAACATTATTATAGATAAAACCAATCTTTTATCTAAGGAGAACAGGTGAAGGCATTAATATCTATAGAAGAGTTTACAAGGTTATACTAAAGAAACCCAAATAGCACATCATATATTGTTGGACTTACTTTCAGATCTTATATTTGGGAAATAAATCCAGGAGTCCAGATTCTTTATAGGAAAAGAAGCTGAGTTTACCAAAGTGTGCAAAAACTCCCTTGTCATCAGTATGTATAAAACAATGCTTCATATATTTCAGTCACATGTTAATTATCATATAATAAAATATTTAAATATGCTTATCTGCTTAAATTTACACAAAATAATTGTCAACCTCAAAGACAGCTAATGAACATAGAAGTCACAAAAATTGATTATGAAGACAATAGTAGGCATTGTTAAATATACACTTTGTAATGAAGGATTTTTTTTTAAAGTGAACATATGTGTACAATCTTGTCTAACTAGCTAATGCTAGTAACTCCACTGGTTGGTGGGAATGATTAATGTGTGAACTTCTCAAAGACAGATAATAAAGTCCTTGTGTTTCACCCTTTATAACTGATGGTACTGCCTGAATTTCTTCATATGTTCAAAAAAGACTAAACTTCTGTTAGTGTGGCTTTTACCTGCTTATTATCACTGGCCAAAGATAAGTTAAAAATATGTCATGGATTGGCTCAAATCGAATCACATGCTAGGAGAGGGCTTGTCTTCTGCCTCTTCCTGGTAAATGATTTCTCAGCCTCAGGTGTGATTTTCTCACGTTTTTTTCTTTTTTTTTTTTTTTTTTTTTTTTACTCTCCTGCCCAATAGCAATAATTCATATGTGTCATGGTTATTTCACTTATAGTTGATCTGAAAGCCAGCAGAGCACAGGCTGTGGAGATTAGCTATCTGGGATCAAATCCTAGTTTTTCCACTTACTGTGTATGTCTTTGGATGAGTTGCTTAAACTCTATAAACTTGAGTTTCCTCATCCATAAAATGGGGGATGCATCCTGAGGGTTTCATGAATATTAAAGAGGATAATCTTTATCATGCTTGGCCTGCAGCAGATATTCAGTTGGTGTTATTACAATAATTATATGATTATGCTGGCATAGTAGAAGAAATGCGAATGTGATTTCCAAACTCTACCATATGTAGAGCAGTATGCTTGGGTTCTTACACAGAAAATAAAAATACAACAGATATCTCTTCTTTTATTCAGATGCTGGGAGAATTAGAACCAAATTAATCTTGTCAGAATAAAACACTTTTTAAAACAATGTTTTATTTTTACCTTAACTGCTAGAAGAATTTGAGTCAAAATCAAAGTCAAATGACTTTTTATTTGGGATACGTTCTTTTTTGCTTTTGATTCTCTGTTAATCTTTGCTCTTGATTTACCTGTAATTGTACAATTTTCTTTTATATTTTACTCCTTTTGAAACAAAACAATGAAATCCTTACCTCAGTCTCAAGAAGTCCTGTCAATCAATCTCCTCTCTTTATTTCTCTTTCTCTCTCACACACACAATTTATAGCATCCTAAGGAAATGATAAATCTAGTTTGGTCTACCCCGGTTCCTTGGGCTCCTTTTTAAAACTGCGTATTTCCATGCCCAGCCTTAGAGATTCTGATTTTGTAAATCAGAATGCAACCAGGAATCTGTATTTTTAAGCAAATACTATTCACCCAAGAAACTCAGATTCAGACAATACTTTACCACCCTTAGAAAAGCAGTAGTCTGTGTGGTGCAGTGGGGAAGAGATGGAAATGAGTCTGGCTTTTAAAGCAGAACCAATTGCTATCTGTGTGACCTTAGACAATCGCTCAACCTGAGATTCAGTTTCTTCATCTTTAAAAGATGGAGAAATCTGTAAATCTGTTCTATCTAACTTATAAAGTTGCCATAAAAAGTAAATGAAATAATATGTGTAATAGGAAGAAAAAAACTATTAAATAATTACATGGCCAGCAGTTTACTCAATCCAAGAAAAAGGCAATATGAATTTTTAGAGGCAGATAGCTTTTTGATTTACAAATCAAGACCCTATAGCTGTCAATTCTGTCAGGATAGAATAGATGTGTTAAATCTCAGGTCATGGCTTATTACTGGATTGTGAAATCAGTTTGCTGGTAGCCACAGAATTTTAAAATGTAGTAGAATAGAATAGAATGAGATAGGGTAGAATACAGTAGGATAAGACCAGATAGGATAAAAAATATCAGAGCACATTGCCGATGAGAAGAAGTTTCAATAAGATGTCTAACACAGTAGTGCCCCTTTATCTTTGAGGATATGCTCTAAGACTCCCAGTCAATGCCTCAAATCACACATAGTACTGAATCTTATGTATACTATGTTTTTTGTTTCCTATACATACATACCTATGGTAAAGTTTAATTTATAAATTAGACACAGTAAGAGACTAATTATATAATAATTATAACAACATGCCATCATCACTACTCTTGCACTTTGTGGCCAATAGGGGTTACTTTAACGTAAGGGGTTACTTTACGTAAAATAGGGGTAACTTTAACGTCAGCACTGCAATATCTTGACAATTCTTCTATCTGATAACCGAAATGGTCACTATTAATAAGTGAGTAAGGGGTGGGTGGCACAATGTGGATCAGCTGGACAGAGGGACGATTCATTCAATTTAAAATTTATGAATTGCTTATTTCTGGAATTTTACATTTAATACTTTTTGGACCACAGTTGAAATGGGGGAAAGTGAAATCATGGATAAAGGAGGACTACTGTATTTAAATCTAGTTGTTTTTGTGCCGTCCTGTGTTCTCTCCCAGCTTATCCCTATATATTCTAACCTGACATCACATAGAGGCATAAAAAGGAGAGGTACTGTCCAGTGTGGAGGGCAATGCAGGGCAGCAAGCAGACAGCATCCATGGGTGAGACTGTGAGGGAAGCAGGAATATGGGAAAAGGGATGTGATTAAAGGAATAGTAAAAGGGAAGACAATCAAACTTTATTATAGGTATGTGTGTACAGGAAAAAACAGTGTATATAGTGTTCAGTACTATCTGTGGGTTCATGCATCTTTCTTAAAACCAGGAGAATATATGCATTTTTAGTGCCTTCAAAACTCTTGTGCAGGACACGAGACTTCTCAGATCATACAGAAAGGAGTGTTGGAGCACCTTCTTTGGAAACTTTAGAAAAGAAAGCTGAAGAAGGTAGGGCAGTCAGTTTGTAGGTGCAAGCATGGTAAGCTATAAGGCACACTGCAAAGGGAAAATAGTACTTTGCAGGTATAAAGTTAATTGTTACTCATTCCTTGGTTTATCAGTTGTTCTTTTATTCCCCAAATACCTCTACTGAAACCAAAGTCTAGAGCTAAAAGATAGCCCTTTCTCTGGCTTCCAGGTTAAGAGAATAGTGTTCTAACATCTGCAAATGAATTTTGAAATTCATTTTTCCCATTTTAATGAAAACATTGCCTTCTTAGTAAAATAATACTTTGTACATATTATTTAGTGATTACATTAATAGCTACCATTTTGTGAGCTAATATTATGTGCTAAGTAAGCATTGTGCTAAGTAGTTTACAATCATAATCTCTTGTCTTCTAGAACCCTAAGGGAAAAGATTTAGTGTGCATGCTTTATAGATGATCTTACTGAAGCTCAAAGGGATTAAATAATTAACCTCATTTCACATAAGTAGTAAGGGATAGAAGCAGAATTCACACCCAGGTCTCTATAGTGATTCACTTGCAGCTCTACCTCACTGTCTCAGCTCCTAGGGTGAATGTACTTGTGGACTAATTTTGGAAGGTCATTACCATATATAATATTATTTCTAAGAGAGAAGCATGCCTGCAAACTCAGGCAATTAGGCTAAACAAAAGTGTTGTGCGTTACCCAATCAGCCTCTACTGAAGATGCTGTGTCTCAACTATATATATTGTGTATGCATTGTGCCTTTTTCCTCTGTGGATTCTAAAAGGACTTGGTAGAGAAAGCAGCTGCTTATTCTTTTCCCTTTTAAATATTAATTTTGTGGCATGCTCCATAAATCTATTTGCATTCTGTCACCCAAATGATAGTGATTGAGATGAAAAGAACATCACGCTGAAATGTATCACTGATTGTACGGGCAATATAGCTAGAAAATTAATTATTTCTTTTTTTTTTTTTTGTAATTTCAGAGCCAGGGTTAGGGGCAGGTATGTGTGTTTGGAGTGTTACTTGGGGACCAGTGTTTTCTTTTTGTTTGTTTTGCTTTTGGCAACTAAGCAAGTTGATGTTAATTAGACCCAAAAATTATGCTATGTAGAAGGAGAGAGTATAGTATCCTCTGCATATCTGTTCCCAGAATCTATTTGCTGTCTGCATCCTGTAAGGGCTGAGAGGAAAGAACAAGGCAGCTGTGACTAGTTCTCAAAGCGACAGAAACCCAAAGGACTTTTTCTCAGTCCTCTCCCTCATTTCATGGCAGAGAGTATTTTGTTTGCCCCCATCCAAAACTGTGAGAGGTGCAGGAAATGTCCTCTTTGCAGTTGGTCCTTTGGTAAGTAGAAGAAGTTTGGGTTAGGTAAAGGAAATAGGCAACAAAACTGCTGATTTTCAAGGGCATCTAGCACATGAAAATTTGCATTCTGTGATTCTTCTCACTCTCCCTAGTGTCTCAAAACAATCTGGAATTAGCAAGCCTTGACAACAGCTAATAAGAATGAACAGACTCACACAGATTCCCCGTTAGCCTCAATTGGATTCAACCTTTACAAGACAGGGACATCAGCCCAAATAACCTCTTTTTTGAATGAATAAAAAGGTTTCCTATCCTCCAGCAGTTGTATACTAAGAGGGGAGTGAGGTAAAGAAGCTGAGCTGTAATCATGATGGTAAGACCTATAGCGTGTTTGCTTGTGTGCCAGGCACAACGCTGTGATATGGGTACCACTGCCACCGCCACCTTCATTATAATCATCCCCATTTTATAAATGAGGAACCTGAAGCACAGAAAGGTTACATTTTCTGCCTGCGGCCCATGTGCCTGGTTCTAGAGGTCATGGGCCCGTCTATCTTCTCCAGTGAGAGTAAAAACTACGACGTGCATCTTTGAATTCTGAGCTGCATCGCTAAAGTGCTGTCATCCCGAGACCCATGGAAGAGGTCTTGGTTACAGTTCATCACAGTATCTGGTGAACTATTCTTCTATTCTTTCCATTTGTGACTGATCAGTTGCAAAATAATGATTTAGGATCTGCTATGAACTGAGCACTGTAACACATGACAGGAGATACTGCTTAGTGGCTGAGGTAAACTCTGCAGTCAGCCTTCCTGAATTAGAACCCACCTACTAGCTATGTGACTCTGGAGAAGTAACAACTTCATGTGCTTTAGTTTTCTCATCTAAAATTGGGAATAATAATAATAATAGCTTCTTCAAAGAGTTACTATGGAGATTAAATGACTTAGTTAATGCAAATTGATTAAAATAGTACCTGATGCATAGTTAGAGCTTGTTAAGTTTTATAGTTATTACTAACCTGTTTTTCAAGCTAAAAATTGTAAAATGGCTTGGATGTAGTTATAATAGTCTGGATAGAGATAAAAGTGAATTATTTGGAACTATCCTTTTATGAAATTAGTTCAGATTTTAAAACATTAATAAAATACCTATAACTTTGTAAAACCTTAACTATCCATTTATATCTGAAGAGTGCATATACACTTAAAATTCCTTGATATATTTAGTTGATTTAATCAGTTTATTTAACTGATATAGCTAATATATATTGATGCCCTACTAGGTGCTGGGAACAGTGAATAAAAAACTCATGCATAAAATTTTTAGAATCCATGCTTCATGAGAAGTTCCCTATTCATTTCCACTTTATGTCTTTTAAAAAACATTAACGTAAAATTTAAATTAGTACTGCACCTGTCTGTAAGTGATGCTGTAGAATACAAGAAAAATGATATCATTATTGGATGAAATATTATTTACTACATTTCTGTAGTTCATTTGCTCTGGGTAAAAATATCATTATCAAAGTGAAAATGTTGACACATGATTATCTGTACTCAAAATTCTTGCTTATATTATATGGTTATAATTGTTTATAATCAAAAAAATGGCTCACACAACAAATTTAGGATTCTATTTTGGGGTAAGTATTTGTCACATAGAAAAACCAACATGTCTATGCTAAGCATTACATACAGCGATTCTAACCCTGCCTATTTGTTCTACTTCTAAATTAATCACAACATATACCATGTAATAAACTATGTTCCTGAAAAGACCAAGAAGTATCAGTCCCTTAAGTAAAATATTGATTTTTTTTGGCTTTACTTCTGTATCTGAAATACTTCTAGAGGTTTAATATTAATAAAAAGCTATATTTTACAACTCTCCCCATTTTACAGATGGTTAATTTAAAACCTGTAGGATAAGTATGCTTAACTTACTTTGTAAGCTTGAAGGAGCCATAAATTAGAAAGGTTGATACACTTTTTTTGTAATTTCAGAATATTACAGAGGTACAAATGTTTAGGTTGCATACATTGCCTTTGCCAGAGTCGGAGCTACAAACGTGCCCATTCCCTGGGCAATGTGCACCACACCCATTAGGTGCGAAGAGGTCAAACTATCACTTGTTGCTGACTATATGATCTTATCTCTAGAAAACCCCAAAGCTTCTGCCATGAGACTACTGGAATTGATAAATAAATTCAGCAAAGTCTCAGGTTACAAAATTAATGTACGCAAATCAGTAGCATTCCTATATGCCAACAGCAAACTGAGAACCAAATCAAAGATTCAATACCCTTCATGATAGCAACAAAGAAAATAAAATACCTAGGAATATATTATTACAGGAAATGATGTATGCTGTTTTGGAATGCATTAGTGCCAAATTCATTTAGGGAAATTGATTACATGGGAGCTGAGATATGTATATTTAAATAATTAATATATATTTTTAACTGTAAGTTAGTGTATACTACTTTTAAATTTTTTGGAGCAGCTTTTACTCTTGCTCCCATATTTTGTTCCAAGAAATTATGTCATCACTCAGTGGAAGAAAGAAGTAAACTTGTCTAGTATTTCTCAAGGGGTTAGAGATAGGATCCAATAATAAGAGCTGCTAGAGGAAGATTTCTGCTCAACAGAAGGATTAGCTTTCTGATAATTAAAACTGTCTAACAGTGGAGAAGTGACCACCTGTCATGGAGATTATTCAGACTAGGTAATTATTATTGGAATGTGGTAGAGGGGATAACTCTAGTGGTAGGAAATTTGACTAAATGATTTCTGTATTTTCTTACAACTCTAGGATTTTGCTTTTAATAGTGGAAGTTCTTGTCTAGCCTAAATTTGTTTTCCATGAAGAAATAGCTGCATAGTATAGTGGCTAAAAGCACCAATTTTATGATAAAACAGATAGGCCTGGGGTATGGACCTTGATACCACTGACCAGCTGAGTAACCAAAAGGTACTCATTCAAATTTCTCATAGATAGTTTCTATAGTTGAAAGAAAGAACACTATCTAATAAGAGAATGTGAGGATTGAGTTAATACATGTCAAAGTTTCTCTTTTGTACTAGATGTTTATAATGTCTACAGACATTGGGTCTACAGACCTATGAGGTCATGTCTTTCAAAGGATTTAGGGAGAAATGATAGAGAAATGTACTCTGTTTGGAACTAGGAAAACAACCCTATTGAATGATATCAATGATTTTTTTAAACCTTTAGATCTAATGCCACTGGACCACTTTGTTGCATGCTTAGTCTCTAATATCCAGAAGCAAATTGTTTTTGTGACAGATGTATGACAATTAAGACACTTTAGCAACTGCAAGGATGAAGGGTTCACAATTGATTTCTTTCTTTGAAAGATAATTCTATAATCTATTGCTAGATCAATAGCTCTTTGCAGACGCTAGAAGTGATTAAACACCTAACTAAACGCTACAAACATCATTGTAATATCCTGGGAATCTGGAGATCACATAATCTTTCAGTTCAGGTTTATTACTCTCTGCCAGACCAAATGTGCCTGACCAGTTTTAAAATTTTCTTACACATTTGTGTAGTATGATGGTACTCGTGTTTGCAGCAATAAAGTAATAGATGTTTCTTCTTTGTGCACACATGCACATGCCTTAATGCAAGTCACGTTTCCCAAAGAGTACAGTGTGAGCATTACGTGCAGAGATTACACCAAACAATCTCTCTTAGCCTAGGGTTTCATTTCTGTCTTTCACTGTGAACCCTCCTGGAGCCCGCTGATCAGCAAGCAGAACCAAGTTACAGAGAAGTACACAGGAATCTCTAGGGCTCTCTGTCCATCTGTGTGTGTGTTGGGGTCGGGGGGGTGAGGCTAAAGGAACCCTATATAATTTTGCAGACCCATCCTCACTTGTTTTCCTCAAGAAACCTTTTGTTGTTAGCTCAGAAGTGGAAATAGATGTGTTTCAGCTGGTGTAACGCATTTAGGCCGAGAATACAAAATGTTCAGCAATTTACTTTAGGGGGAAAATGTTATTTGAGGGAAGAAGACTTTTCCAAAAAGGCACACGTGTGCACACACACACACACGCACACGTGGGGAGGGGAGAGAGAGAGAGAGAGACAGAAAGAGAGAGAGAGACATTTGGGATCTGAGATTTGTAATAAATATGGGAGCATTGAGGGAGAAAAATAGATGGTTAAAACAGGTAAGTAGAATTATAGATGTCTATCCATCAGACTGATGTGTTTGAAAGAATGTCCTCTGGACTAAAATTAGAATGAATTTCTCTTTCTATTAGAGGTAGCTTCAGAATTTCGGGGGTAGGTTTGTTAGCACCATTAATAAATGAGCACATTTCTTTTAAAATGTGTTAAAGCATGGTAACAGCTGCTGCATTCACAAGGCTCCAGTTTTCAGTACAAATTCCACAGTGCAAAACAGGAGCTGTTCAAATCTCAGCATTTCATTTTTTACATGATATCAGATTTTATTTGGCTGCTTTTAGCTGCTGACAACCACATACCTCCTATCGAATTTATTGCTAATTAGGAGATGATAGGTGTGAAGATATATTAAAAGAGTTTTTCATGTGAATTTATATATAGTGGGATGAATTTTTAAAAAACTACTTTAAAAAACTTTTCGAAATGCATAACTTTTTTTCTATTGGTCAAACAAGGGGATAAAATTTGATATTATTATTTTGTCATGTTTGGGGTTGGGAATATTTAAAGTGACCAAAAATGGCTTTCAATATATTGTTTTAAAAACTTACTTCACCCTGTTTGTCTTGAGCATGAATTTTGAAATTTCACCTTAAATGCTACTGTTTGAAGATTTCTACATTTGTGATTTGAAAGAAGAAGTAAAATTGCATTTAGATTTATGATGTTTTAGAACATCTAGAGCCATGACATGCTATCATTTTGGTATGTAATTTTAGAGGCATAGTTGGTATTTTGTGAAATGTTTATGAGCCTATGTCATATTTGCTTTATATCTCTGAAGCAATATGTTAAAGTGATTTGCATATCTATCATAAAATAAGGCAAAAATTAATACTAATGAATATCAACAGGGACATCCTTGTCTTTCCCAAATCTATTGGTATGAGCACCATATCTCCTAAAAGAAAAAGCCTAAATTTTTGAAAAACCCGGTATGTCTTAATGATTGTAGTACTCATATGATGGGAATGACATTGAAATTTTCCTCTTCGTGAAAAGATTTATTTTTCAGATTACAAATTCTGCTTATATTCATTATATCTAGAATCTTGTGATTTGTTTACCTGGAAACCTTGTCGAATACTTATGGAGAATAACTTATTCCAATATGTTGAGGATAAGTGCCATGCTTTACATCCAAATCCTTCAAATGGATATTTTCATAAATGGTAATATTTAACTACCTCAAGAGAGATAGTAACAGTAGGTTGGAAACAGCCTTGAGCTGGACAGGATACTTGACACTTCTCAGGAACACTGCAGTCAGGGCATCTGTAATTATTGGTCAGTGTTTGTCTTCTCACTTGAGTGGTTCTCTACTTCAGATGCCCATTGGAATTACTGTGCACCTTTAATAAAACAATACTGATGCCTGGGTGGCACGCTAGAGATTCTTATTTAATTAGTTCCAAGGTGAAGTCTGGAGATCAAGATTTTCAAAACATAATAATTTAGCTTATTCTAACATGTAACCAGGAAAACTGTGCATTTGACTGTTAATTCAATGATAGAAGAGACCTTGTCTTCAATGACTAGCTTAATTAAATATTGGATGGATGGATGGATGGATGGATAAACAGATGGTTAGATAAATGGATGGTTGTATAGGTGGTCTGGACCCGTCCTCCTACTTTTCTGGGTCTTAATTTCTGGACCCATAATGACAGAATCAAGCTCTTCCTTTTACTCAAATGACTTTTGGAGAACTTATAGTTATGTGCCTATTTACTCATTGTCTCCTAAACTGTAAGGAACTATGATTTTTTTTTTTTTTTACCTAATAAAGCCTGTATTAAGTTTAATAGTATTTTTTCTGAATTAAATAGAAATTTTATATATTTTATAAAATACTCTGTGGGGATTTTCATTTTTTATTCTTTTAAATGTAACTATGGATTCACATAGTATATCCTTAAAGATCTATTTGCCCTTGGGAAAAAACATTAAGATTTTAGTTTGCATCTACAAAAAAGTAACACTTTTAGTTCCTGATTTAAACACTTTTAGTTTAAATCAGAAGTCTGTAGAAGATACCTTTAGTTATCCAAAGTATTTAGTGATGATTTCATTTGTTTAAATAAGTTATTTTCTATGAATCTTTTTCTTTGTCAAATAAATTATGATATTTTAATTGTGATTGCTGCCATGATACATTATCAGGATATTATTTATATTAGAACTTTTGCTATTTTTGTTTAGGAAATACTCATTTTTAGCTAATTCTTCCTCATTGTCACCATTGAGCAACTGACAGTCTCAAGAGTCACAAAGGCGTTAACATTTTATGTATATTGAACAATGTTTGGAAAGTCATGTGTGTAGGCCACGTTAGTGATTTTATTACAATAATGAGAGTCAAGAGAATTTGCTTTGGGGAAAGAGTATTGGAAAAAATTCAAATGGGAATTGAAAGCAACCTAAAGCTTCATTCAAACCTTGTTTTCTTTTGAAAGTCATCCCTCAAGATGTCCATTTTGTGATGGAACTTTAGAGGAATTAAACTTGAATAACTCAACACTATATAATTAATCACAATCAAGTTCAATTACAATTAGCAATTGATGTAAGCCTGCTAGTTTGATACAAGGCTGCAATGGGTTACTCAATACCTGAATAGGTCCTTCTGGCCTACTAGCAGGTTAATGTGCACCAGTTAGTGAGATTGAGCAAAGTTTTCCAAATGTTTTCAGTACATGATACCATTAGTGTCTCAGTAATATTTTCATGGCAAAAGATGTATTTAATAATTTTATTTATTGAATAGTTAGGCCCAAATAATTTTATAAGTATTCACATCCTAACAACTTGGTAGCTATTTAAAAAAAAGTATACATAAATTAAAAGAAAAAAGTAATATTTAATTCCATTCCTAAATAACCAAAATTACTTATTAACCAGATGTGTGTGCCTGTTGGGTACCACACAGCTTCTCAAACCTTAGACTCAGAGTGGATGCTGCCACTCTCATTTCCTGTTTCAAATTGATTCTCAACTGGTACTTGCTTTTTATCACATCAGCCAATAAAAGACCAGTTTCACAAAGATAAGACATTACCAAAGGGAACAAAGCAAGATCTAATGTTGAGCCCGTGAACCTCAAGCTAATAGTTTGTGCAATATCTAACTAGATGTTTAGTATCACTGTATTTTCCTTGAAAATTTACAGTAATCTGTGGCATCTTTGTGAACTTATCACAGCACTTTAGGATGCTTTCGTGCACTGTTTGGGAACTGAGGGGGTAAGCTATTTGCTAAATTAGGCATACTATACTCTGGAGTTAACTAGGCCAAATGTTAGGAATTGGGATGTGGGTAACATGCAACGCAAACTTAATTTTCTAAATCCTTGAGTCTTTATTAGCTGAAACCATCTGTGTTCAAACAAGTATCTTTCGTTTTGAGAGTAAATATTCGTGCTACTTTTTCAGTTATATATTTTTTAAATGAATGGCCTTTTATATGAGAATAAAGCTAAATACACACAAATTTAATTTGATGTAAAAAAACAAAAAAGAATAAAAATATCTAATCCCAGAATCCAGGAATAAACAACCTTAATATTATATAGACATTTTTTTCTAACATGGATAGACATATTAATTTTTCATTATTTGTTTTTACAAAAATGGTTTTATATCATTTTACAGTGTACTTATTCACTTAATCACATAATCATATATTTTAGATAGTTCTCCTGCTTCTTTAAGTACCTGTGTTTCATCAGGAAAAATTTCTTTTTAGTGTTGAGGTGATTCCTTTATTTTGAATTGCTGATACTTTTCATTTTCTCTGGTGATTTTTCTGTCTCTTCATCCTTTCAGAAAGATATCTAGGTTGTTTTTCACCTATGAAACGCAATCTGTCAAGAATTATTTAAGGTCACTGTTCTGTCATTTTTTTGTTACAAATAATGTTAAAATTTGTTTGGTTAACATTTAATGTTTACATTGATCGCAAACTTTCCTTAAAACCTCAAGGGACCCAGTAGTTTGCAGAGCTTGGAACAGGACTACAGACGGGGAGAGATATTACTGGGGGCAGGAGAAACATTTTTGTTCAGGAAAAATTTCCCTTTGAAAGCCAGCCCTGGCCAGAAAAGCTTACTCCTCCTTGATGCCAGACGGAAACATTTTATTTGTAGTGTTTTCTGTTTAACTTACCAAGTAATTCTTACCACCTGTAGACTGAGTGTTGGCTGTAAGCATCTTTATGATTTCCAGCCCCCACAGATAATGGCATTTGGCAGAAATTCTTTTTTTTTTAATTTAAAAATACTAAGGGGGCACAAATGTTTTTGTTTCATGGATGAATTGAATAACACTGAAGTCAGGGCTTTTAGTGTTCCTATCACCACAATAATGGACATTGTACCTGATAGGTATGTTTTTAACATTACCCTAAACAAAATATCCCAGAAATGGAAAAAAAAAAACAAAACACCATATGCTCTCACTATTAAGTGGGTGATAAACAATGGGTAGAAATTCTTTATGTGTGTTCCACAGAAACAGAAAGAGGCCGTGGGCCCAAACTTCTTCCACTTGTTCCTCACCTGCACTTTCTTGTCTAAGGCCTCAAGAATTCAGGCACATGATTAAGATCTTTAGCTATCAGCAAGAATATAGATTTTTTTGTCTTCTTTGTTGATCAAGTCATTGTGATGAGAAATTAGACAGTGTTTAGTCTCAAAGGTGAGTTTAAATTTTCATGTCATTCCCTGGAGTATTTTTATCAACATGCCTATAAATAATTATACAGAGATCTATGTATCCAGGACAATCTATGGCTCTTCAGCTTTGTTCATTTGCCAGAAACCACAACATTTTTACCTTGGACTTCCTGTCAGTCTTACTTTTTATACTAATTCCATTGCATAATCGGCAGAGCCAGAGCTATGCAGTCCAAGAAATGGAACAGATGTGTATGATTTTTCTTGTTTGTTTGGGAGGAGTGTGTGTTTGTGTGGGGGGGTGCTATCAATAGCATTTGCTGCTATTGGCAATTTTTGTCATAAACTGTAAGTAAAATATAAAGTTAAGTTGTCATTATCTCATAATTCTTCATTACATGGCCCATTACTCTGACTACCCTGAATGGTATTCTGGATACCAATACTACCTGTTTGACCTGGTGCTTTCCTATTTCCTAAATCCTCAGTGTGAAACACTGATGAAAGGTGATTGTCATATGGTTTATAAAATTACCATATGGGAAATCTGTGTTTTAATTAGAGAAGATCCTTAAATCCATTTTGCAATCCTTTAGAAATCACCACCCGCCCAGCAGCAGGCTTTTGCCGCCATTGAATGTCTCATGATAAAGTCACTCACCTGAAACAAATGGAAGGATTTGATCCCCAGGAGCAGCAAGACCAGTTCTAGCTGGTTTTGTTATTGTTTTGTTTTGTTTAAATGAGGAGAAAATGTTCACTCACTGAGGGTTTTCTTTCTGATTGCTCCTTTTTCTAAAGGAAAATAAAGAGTACGTTTTAACCACATGGACTCATTTTCAAGCGGTATTAAATTATATTTAAACTACATTTGTAAGTCTTTTACTTACACAACCTCCTCTATGGTATGTTTTAATTAGTTAACAGTTCCCCACCCACACCCACCCCATACTGTAGTGTAGTACACTACAGTACTTACCTGAGGTTGTTTTGTGATAGAAAAACCTCTTAGCTAACATAGAATTGATGAGAGTAAGACAAGCACAGACAGGAAGAGATTTCACCAAAGCCCTAAAGCTAAAAAGCAGCCAAAGGAGACCTGACACATTTTAGATCCCAGTACCCGCAACGATCGGTGGGTGGTGTGTCCCTGCAGCACTTCTGAGACTAGAGTTGTACATCTCTGGTTGGAGGTGATCATAGGAAACGGGTACAATACAAAGGGATGTGATTTGCATGTTTGCTGGACTATTTACTGTCTCTTTGTATGTAGCATTTGAGGTACCTTACAGTAGAAATACCTATATGACAATGGAAACATAAACACTAAAATATCAAGGACAAGTGAGAATATGGGTGAGAGGACAAGGTTAAAACAGAGCAGGCTAAAGAGAGCACAGACGGATGAGCCAGGTAGAGAGCCAGAGTTTTATGGTAGATTTTGCTTTGCACTCCTTTGAAATTGAAAGAAGGAAAACTAGTCATTTCTATAGTCAGCATTTTTCAGAGAGAAGGGAGTTAACACATAGTTCCTCAAAAGAAGCAGAGCTTTTCTTGGCTATTAGTTTTAAGAAACATTGTTCCTTCCTGGGTTTTTTTTTTGTATTTGGAACTATGTTGTAGAAAAGGCTTGAACCTTCATCCTAACTCTAGGATTCATCCTAACTCTACCCCGTAGGGAGAAGACAAGGTGGTAAATTTGTGATTGGTCAGAGAGAATCTGAAGCTGGTTAAAAACTTAAGCATTCCATGGTGGGTACACGTTGTGGGTTTTATCATTTCCAATAAAGGGATGCTAAAGCTGACCTGTTCGTGTGAACTTTATGGCATAGAGTGGAAACAGAAAAAGATCTGGAGTCAGGAGGCCAGTCTGGGATACTCATCTACTGTGTGAGAGTTAGATGAAACAACACACACTGTATGGTTCTCATAATGGTTAAATATGGTTAAATTGAAAAGGGTTTTGTAAAGTGCAAAGTTCTAAACAGCTAATATTAATAATCATTATCCTTTTAGTTGAATACTCTTTTGAGAAAATGGCAGGTACTATATAAGTCATGTCTTTTCTGATTATATTTAATCACATCATTTTTTGTTGTTGTTCTTTTATTTTTCTCCACTGGTTTTATTAGCTGCTTCCATGGAAAATTGAGTCCTCATCACTATAAAGTGTGTCGTTTCTTGGCTAACATTCTGTCTGCACTGTGTTTTAGAAGTCACCATCACTAAGTTGTATTTCATGAAACAATATTATTGCAACAATAAAAAGTTGATTTAAATGAGTCTGAATAGTGAAATACAGCAGTAACACACTACTGAAATGAGTGGTAATATGGTAGTTAGACATAAATCTCTTTCTGTTGTCTTTTATTAGATTGCCAAAGCATCTTTTCTAGTTTTTAAATATGCTCTGTTGTAGGCATATTTTAAAAAATTGACAAATTGTTATGATTTTTAGATTTTTTGATAGATATAAGATATTGATTATAAAATGGTCCAGCCATATCTATTGAACTGGTCTAAGATTTATTTCAGCTGAAAACTGGTTTTCCACTTATGTTAACTTTCTTTGCTCATTGAACAATGTAGATAACAATATGTAAAGAGAAATCAGTCCTTTCTCTCCTTAGCTTGTTTCATGATACATTTTCTTTAGGGACTCATTAGGTTGTTTAATTGCTATGTGTGATATTTGCCCTTTCAAAAGAATGGGGAAAAGCTGCCTTGTACTCTTGAACTTATTGCTAGATTTTCTTTAAAAAATGATAATGACATGAAGGAATGATTCTGTTACTAAAAGATCCTGTGATTCCTTCATCCATTACTGTGCTGAGTGACCCAATAACAAAATTTCATATTAAAATATTCACTAATTTACATATTTTCTGTAATGAGCATTCAAAACCCAAGACACTTCTTCAAACTCTGAAGATAAATTGCTATTCCATGGAGTATTTTTTTTTTTTTTACCCCTTGAATTGCTTTGCACTACTAAGAAATTAGCCAAAGTATTTTCAGTTACATTTACTATTTGAGTTTTGAATAAATCAACAAAGCGAAGACTTTCACTAGGTCACTCTAATTCAGAAAGTTTGTCAGGAATATGATAAAAAGATATCTCTTGTTGGTATATTCCTCTTCCTTCTCAATAGAATTCAAAACTAACCATTGTTCTATTTCTTTTAGTGTAATGTATGTTGGGATATTAACCCCATTCAGAAAGTATGTGATGTGTCCTCATATATTATACATTTCATGCAACATACATATGTTCTGCTGAGCTATTTTCCATTTTAAGAGTATAAAACCAGCTACCACTATTGAGAACTTATTATATACGAGACATTATACTTGAAAGCCTTACACATCTTATATCATTTAATCCTCATACTAACCCTTAGAAATTTTTTGTCATATATATACAGCCAAGACTCAGATAAATTATATAGTTTCCCTGTGGTCAAACAATGAGAGTCAGAATACAATCTTAGGTCTACCTGATAACAGATTTTGTCTTCTTCGCTACTATTTTATTCTGCCCAATGGCAAATCAATAGTGTGTCTATAGTATTTTCCTGTTTTACTGAGGTGCAGAGTTGCATACCAGGTCTTTCTTGAAACAGAATTCAACTTGGGAGGAGGCTGACCGAGGGCAGGGGATCAGGCTTTGGAAGGCCATTAGAAGCAAGGTAGAGCCTGTAGGCACCTATGGCTAAACAGGCTATAGACTCAGAGGAGAGAACTTAAGTGTAGTGGGTCCAATCAACAGAGTTGTTAGTACCTTTCACCACCATGAACAGAGCTTCCTAACTTTGACTCCTTTGGAGATGAGGTTTGTATAACAGATCCTCACATTGTTTCAACCATTGCCTGGAAACAATAAATAACATTTACTACCATTTTTCATGTGTATACAGATTTATTATGATAATTAAAATATAAATTTATTTGAAAGCATTATTGAATTCAGAGTTTGTATTTAAATATTTTCTTAATTGATAGCTCCTAACATTGCTATTTAATAGGCCTAATTGAAACTTCCTTCAGAAAATATGTTGACATTAAAAAGTGTCCTCATTCAAAAACATTCAGAGCCACCATACTACTGGGCTTACATGGTCCTGAACACTGACTGAGAGCTTACTATTTTTGACAATGATTCAAATAAACTCTTTAAATGTACAATGTTATTTAATCTCATAACAATCTATGTGGTATGTTCTATTATTATTCCATATTTTAGATGTGGAAACTAAGCCTCAATTTCCAATTTCTAAATACTACCTACCATAAATAGTTTTGTTGAAATTAAAATGGATAACAAATTTAAAATAGCAGTCTTAGTCTAAGGCAGTAAATGTTGTTAGTAATAGTAGTAGTTCTTGATATTAGTTCCATTTAAGACACAACCCATTAATTTCATTCACAGAATTATCAATAGCATAATTTATCTATTCCAAAAAGGGGTTAAGAAAGTTAGCAAAAGGTCAAATAGGGACATTTTGTTATGTCCGAAGAGTAAACAGAATCTAATTTTAAGGTAAAACAAGAGACTTCAAGGGAGTTTCATGCTTACAGAGCATGCTTCAGGCCATGCTCCAAGAGGATGATACTTGGGAGACACCTGCTTAGTCCCATCTGGCATCATTATTTTTTGTTTTGTTAGTTTGTTTATGTGTCAGTGGGTGGTGGGTATGTGTCAAAATTAAAGTCATGGGAAGTAATGGCATATAATTAAAATGTAGTACATGGAAAAATGTTCCTGCATTAGATTAGTCAGCAATTAAAACATTATGAATCACTATTAATTCAATTAATGTGTTTTTACTCTTCCATGGAAGGTAGATGTTATAGTCACTAGTTACTAAGGACATTCAAGCATTTAAGAGTTATCATGAATAGAGGCTGAACAGAAAATAACATGGCTGTTGAACTTCAGTATTATTTAAATGATCCTTTAATAACCATATTCAACCACTAATAGCTACATACAAAACTGTAGAGTCTACTTGGTTTTTCAATGCTTTCCTTCCAATGTAGTTTAAGTACTTGTTTTCCATCCACAAAAAGTTTAAAAGAAAAAAAATCATTCTGAATGTAGGGTAAATGTGCCTTTTATTTTGTAATCTCTCAAAAAAACTATGAGACTTTTGCATCATTTGTCCCACAGAACCCAAGAAAAGGCTTTTATTGTTGGTGAAGGTTGATGTTCAATAAACCTTTGAAAGAGGTAGAGAGGAAGGGTGAATCAAACCTCTGCCATACTAATTCAGTAGAGTTACAAAATGATTTGTTTTATTGTATTTTGTTTTTAACTTCAAATATTTTATTTTAATTTGGAGGGCCATTTTCCCCACTAAATCCTAGCATTTACTTTTAAATATCGATTTCTTCCCATTTTACAAAAGTAATACATGATCATTGTAGAAAAGCACAAAGAGAGAAATAATATTTTTCTCATAATTCTATGACTCTGTAAAATACAACCATGCTTTCAAGAATTTCTGTATTTCCATATTCTACATATAACACTTATGCTTTTTATATCCTATTTGTATAACATGAAATTGTATTATATTAGTTTATATAATAATTTATCATTCAAATATTTAAAAACTATGTGTCAAATCTGAAATAAATTGAATCAAATTTTAGTACATCAAAACTGTTGGTTATTTAAAGAATTACTGATAGAATCATTCTGTGATATGTATGGTCAGCTCAAAATTGACTTTATGATATTTTTTAAATATTCAATGTAACTGATTATTTCTAGTAATAATGAAAATATTTTAAATCTGCTATTGCTATGCAAAATGAGATTTTCTAGACATAATTTTCACTGATAATGATTAAACAAACAGTTTATCACCACCATGCTTCTGAACCCAGATGCACAAAATACACCCAAAGATATTGAGATGCTAGAGCTCTTATATATTGTTGATAGGAGTGTAAAATGATGCAGCCATTCTGGGAATCAGTCTGGCTATTTAAAAAAATTAAACATATAATATCTCATCCTTCAGTTGTACTCCTGGGCAATTTATCTCACAGAAAAGAAAACTTACGTTAACACCAAAACCTGTACATGAATATTTGTAGCTGTTTTATTTTTAAAACCCCAAGCCAAAAAGAACTCAAAGGTCCTTTAACGGATGAATAGTTAAATAAACTGTTGTATATCTATGCCAATATTAATCAATAAAAAGGAACAAACAATTGATACATGCAACAATTTGGATGGATTTTAAAGGCATTATGCAGAGTTAAAAAATGCCAATATCAAAAAGTTGCATACTATATGATTCTTGAAATGACACAGTTTTAGAGATGGCAATCAAGTAAGTGGTTGCCAAGGTAAGAGGAAAGGGGGGAAAGGTGTGTCTAGTAAGGAGCAACATGAAGAAGTTCCTTTATGGTGATGGAACAGCTCTGTGTATTGATTGTAGTGGTGGTTATAAGAATGTACATGTGAAAAAAAAAATTTCACAGAATTAAATACGAAGACTTTTTAAAGAATGGGTGCTTGAACAAATATCAAAAGCAATTTTTTCCCTGGATCATGGCAGAGTTTATTGTTTTCTTATGTTTTGGCTGCTTTTTTTACATTTTTTTTTGTTGACTGTTAGCATATATTGTTTCTATAATCTAAAAAAACACAACAACAACAAAAATCATCAAGGAGAAAGATGGCCGAATAGAAACCTCCAGCAATCATCCCTCCATACCAACACCTAATTCAACAACTACCACGCAAGCAATCTCCTTTAGAAGAAACAAAAACCAGGTGAGCAATCATACTACATGGTTTTAACATACCACATGGTTTTCCTCAGTGAAAAACGCACTGAAGAGGCCAGAAAAGACAGTCTTGCATTGCCTATGCCACCCCTCCCCCAGCCCCTGGCAGTGCTGCACCAGCTCACCGAGTGGAGAGAGAATCTGTGAGCCCAGAAGAGGAAGAGTGAAGTGATTGTGGGGCTTTGCATTGAAACTCAGGGCCGCCCTTGTGTGGAGGAACACAGTACAGGGTAGAATTCTGCTGGTGTCCATGGAGGGAGCATTTTGACCAGCATGGCCAGAGGAAAATGCCCTGCCCAGAAGCCCAAGTCTCGGCTGGGCTGGTCCACCACTGGCTGACAAAGAGCAGCCTAGGGCTTAGACTAAATTCATAAGGCAGTCAAGCTACAAAGCCTGCAGTCCTCGGGCAATTCCTATGGCTATGCTGGCTCAGAGCCAGTGGACTTGGGGTGCACATGACCTAGTGAGACACCAGCGTCTGTGGCCAAGCCAGTGCCTGTGTCATCCTTCCCTCAACTATAGGCAGTGTGGCTCAGGGAGAGTCTTCTTCCACTTGAGGAAAGGAAAGGGACTTTGTTTTGTCACTTGGATACCAGCTCAGCTACAGTAAAATAAAGTACCAGGAAGACTACTGAGTCAAGGCCTTAGTTCCTGAAAGGCATTTCTAGACTCACACTGGGTCGGAAGGAAACCTGCTGCCCTGAAGAGAAGGACCCAGTCCTGGCAGGATTTGCCACCTACTGACTAAAGAGCTCTTGGGCTTTGAATAAACATAACAGGTAGCCAGGCAACAGTCACTACTGGCTTTGGATGAAACTGGACTGGCTTCAAGTGTGACCTCGCACTGGTGGCCATGAGGGAGTGCCCAATATCACTCCTCACTCCTCCTCCAACTCCAGCAGCCTAGCACAGAGAATGAGGGAAGAGAGTGACAGACTTTGCCTGGTAATCCAGGAAATTCTCCCATATCTTACCCAAGCTCACTAAGGCAGTATCACAAGGAGTCTGCAAGAATCACAGCATTACTGGGCCTGAGGCATCCCTAGGGCTCATATGGCTGCAGTGACCAGAGACTTAAGACTACAACACTCAATTCCCTGTGAATATCTGAAAAGCCTTCTCAAGAGGGATAGGTTCAAACAAGCCCAGACAGTAAAGATTGAAACAAATACCTAATTCTTCAATGCCCAGACATTGATGAACATCCACAACCATCAAGAACATCCAGGAAGACACAACTTCACCAAGTAAACTAAATAAGGTACCAGTGACCAATTTCAGAGTGATGGAGATAGGCGACTTTTCAGACAAAGAATTTAAAATAGCTGTCCTAAAGAAGCTCAGTGAACTTCAAGATAACACAGAGAAGGAATTCAGAAGCCTATCAGAGACATTTAACAAAGAGATTGAAATGGTAATTAAAAAAATCAAGCGGAAACTCTAGAGCTTAAGAATTCAATTGACAAACTGAGAAATGCATCAGTCTCTGAACAGCAGAATTCACTAAGCAAAAGAAAGAATTAGCGAGCTTGAAGATAGGCTATTCGAAAATAGAACAGAAAAAAAGAAAAAAGAATAAATAAGAATGAAGTATGCCTACAAGATCTAGAAAATAGCCTCAAAGTGCAAATCTAAGAGTTAATGGCCTTAAAGAGAAGGTCGAGAGAGAGAGATTGGGGTAGAAAAATGTATTCAAAGAAATAATAACAGAGAACTTTCTAAACCTAGAGAAAGATATCAATATTCAGGTACAAGAAGGTCATAGAATACCAATCAGATTTAACCCAAACAAGACTACCTCAAAGCATTTAATAATCAAGCTCCCAAAGGTCACAGATAAAGAAAAGGCCCTAAGGGAAGCAAGAAAAGAAAAAAAAAAATTGCATATAAAGAAGCTCCAATATGTCTGGCAGCAGACTTTTCAGTGGAAACCTTACAGGCCAGGAGAGAGTGGCATGGCATATTCAAAGTGCTGAAAGTAAAAAAACTTTAAAAAAAAGCCCTTAGCCCTAATATATATTCCATCCTGGGAAAATATCATTCAAACATGAAGGAGAAATAAAGACAAAGAAAAGCTGAGTGATTTCATCAACATCAGACATGTTCTATAAGAAATGCTAAAAGGAGTTCTTCAATATGAAGGAAAAAGACATTAATGAACAACAAGCAATCTTCTGAAGGTACATAACTCACTAGAAAGGACACAAATACAGAATACTCTATTGCTGTAATTGTGGTGTATAAACCACTTATATCTTGAGTAGGTAGCCTAAAAAATAAACCTAGCAAAAATAATAACTATAACAACTTTTTGAGAGATAGATAGTATAAGAACATATGGATGGAAACAACAAAAGTTAAAAAGCAGAGGGATGGAATTACAGGGTAGAATTTGTTAGATTTCTCTTTGCTTGTCTGTTTGTTTATAAGCAGATTTGTCAGATGTTTAAAATAATTGGTTATAAAATGTTTCCTGCAAGCCTCGTGATAACCTTAAATCAAAAAACCTACAACGGATACACACACATGAAGAGTAAGAAATTAAAACACAGTACCACAGAAAATCACTTTTGACAAAGGAAGACAGAAAGGAAGGAAGGAAAAGACAACCACAAAACAACCAGAAATGAAATAACAACATGGCTGGAATGTCCTTACCTATCAATCATAACATTGAATGTGAATGGACAAAAAAAAGGAAAAAATACCTCAAATATTTTTAAGGAAAAAAATAAGAACATGTTTCCCAAACTGAGGTGAGATTCCTCTTAAGGAAACCCCACAGCCATATACACAAATCCACAGGATAAGCACATCTTCCTGGAATATCAGTTTTACTTGAGCATTTGGGGTGGTAGGTACAGGGAGGAAGCATGGATATTTTGTGTAGAAGAATGTGAAATGCATGTATATTTTTGACACATGTAAGATGATTACAAAGAAATATTTTGCCCAAAGTGAGTGCCCTGGGGCTACAACCCCCAGATTTCTGGGGGATTTGTGTACTCCCCTCTGTGTTCATTCTGGCAATGTGTATGAAGCACGTTAGCACAGATATGCATGGAAGTTAACAATGCCTTACATGCTAGATGTTGTTGTTTCTACCTGCTATTTGATGCATTGGGAATGTGACAGTAGCTCTGCCTCCTAGGCCTCAGCATTGATCCTCTACCTCAGAAGAGATAGAGAGTGTAAATGAGAATTAATAGCTAGCTAGAGGATGAGAAGGAGCATCAAGAGGATCATAATTATAGTGGCTATGAAGCTCATTCCACCAACATGGATAGGCAAGAAATATCACATCTCCTTACTATCTCTAAAGTAACTTAACTTCCATTCCTGGCCTCTATCTCACTGGCTTGGCAGGGAATTCTGACTCAATCATTCCTGGGCTTCCTTCCACCTACCTCCCATCATTCCTGCTCTGTCTTTGTGCCTGAATTCTGAGTTTTTAAATAGTGCCAAGGCCTCAGAGAGGTCCTGCTTTCATAGCTATCTGGATATAATCACAATTCCCCCTGTCCCCAGTCCAGGGATCCTTGCAGGTCCATGGCTGTGTTGCTCCAATGCCTGCTGTGCGCATAGGAAGAGCCAGACCAGCTCCTCGAGGGGCATCACTCCATTTCCTTTAAGGTTTTCCACACTTTCACACTCTGGTAAGCACAGGGCTCCACAGACAGTTCTCATTCAACCACCACACCCCCCACCCTACCAGATGCCCATTCTCTAAGGAAAATACTTGCTTAAAATGTGTTATATACCAAGCATTGTTCTAGGTGCTGTATCACTATTAACTCATTTTTCTTCACAAAAACCTTATGTGGTAGATATCGTTATTAGCCTTTTTACTAGATGAGAGAGAGCAGGTGCAGAGTTCAGGTATATAATTTTAGATATATAAACCCATGCTGTTTTATTGAACTATACATTGTGGCTATTTTTCCAGTTACAATCATTAACTATTCCTCAATTGAAAATTATACATTTTAATTGGCCAAATAGTGTTTCTTTTATAGTTGCGCCAGAATTTAATTCTGTAGTTTCCCATAAGAAGAAATAGAAATATAGGTTATATAAGTAGAGTTTGTTCACTCATATTACCTTTCTCTTTATGTATCTTATTTTCCTAATAAGATTGAAAGCTCTTAGGCAATCCTAAGAGCTTTTTCATACTCCATTCAATTCCTTACAGTATTTAACATACGTATATGTCCACAACCACAACGCCCATCCACTAGGGCAGCTACTCTGTGCTCAGACAAGCCTCCAGGCCAGAAGCAGCCTTAGCTTTTGCAAAGAAGCAAACCCTGCAGCACAAGAGGAAAGCCTATAATCTTATCTTCAAATCTGAAATATAAATCAGCATTAGATAAATTTTTGATAATTTTGCTAATGTTTTTGCACCCCAGTATTACAGTTCTCTTTCTTTTATGGAACAGTGAGCTGACAAAATTATATAATAAGGTCATTTGTAAGCAATATTTTCATTTCCTTTGCTCTTTTCAAACGAATATAATGCTAGGTTTAATGCACTGAGAGGATGTCTGCTCATGTACACTTTTTAAATCATTTGGAGCTATGATGATACCCTGTTAGGATGGCTTACACAGTATTTGTGTGAATTTTAAAGAATTGTGCATGCATAAATCAAAGGATATGGCAAGACCCTGACATGATTACATTTTGAAAGTTCATTAACAATATCCTTAGAGTACATCACAGCCTTAATATGCACACTTGAGAATTGACTGGTTTTCAATTTAGTTTAATTTCCTGAATAGTAATATACATTTTCATTTGATGTATTTTGAAAACTCTGAGTGGTTTAGCATTGAAATAGAAGAAGAAAAAAACATATCTTCTATCAGCTCAATCAATTTACAACTATGGCCTGATTTTGCTATGCAGTTTTTCTAAATAGCTTTGTATTTTACATTTGGATATACCTTAGCTTCCTGCCTAGATTAACCTTAGACGAATCTGTCCTTTAAAAGTCTCTGGTATGTCTTTATAGAATTACCAGTTGACCTAGATTATGCTTAGGCTGAAAGTATCTTTCTTTTAAAGAATCTTTACAGCAGCTGTAGTTATTTTCCACTGAAACAAGGATTCTTCCTGTTTAATCACTCGTGTTCCAAATTAGAAGTATTTGCCTTCAATTGTTAAAATACAAAGACATGGGCAAGATATTTGCCTAACTTAATCGCTCTTCTTTTTATATGACTCATAACTTGTTAGAAAGCTTATATTGTAATGTTTCCTATGGATGTGTCTCCACTTCCCACTGACTGATTTTTGAAGAGACCAGCTGGATTCTTATCAGTAAAACTGCACAAATTAAAGATAAATATCTCTGAATCATAACACTTTCATTTTCCTGTTAAAACAGCTAGCTTTAAACTCTCAGGGGTAAGGACATCACCTGATCCCCATTTTCTCTTTCTTATTACATTTAATCATCAGATCACAGAACTAGAAAACAACTCAAGAGATGATTGAGTCAGCTCCCACCTCCATGCCAGTATGTGCCTTAAATGTTCACTTTCTATGGACTTTTCCTGGACCAGAGTTTTACAGATTTTCCTTAGGAACCTATTTAAGAATTTAAATATTTCTCCAGACATGAGTCAATTTCTTATGACTAAGCAAGGCTCTTGTTTCAATCAAACTCCATTGATTTACTTTTGTTTTATTCTCTTTTAATGGGAGAAACTAGTCAGATTTTGTACAAGAACTACATCACATCTCTATCTTGAGGTTGGCTGTTAATAAACCTTTTCCCATCCCCTTTCCTTGTAGTACTTAATTTTTATCCCATTTCAATAGGTCCAATTTCAAGAATAGATAGTACCACAGTAGGATATTTTTAGAAGTGCCCTCGTGAGAAATTATCACCAAAGAATATGTGTGCCTTCTATTAAGACACAACCCAAGTGCCCATCAATTCATGAGTGGATTAAAATTTGATATATGTATACAGTGGAATATTACTCAATTATAAGAAACGACAGTGATCTAGCACCTCTTATATTTTCCTGGATTGAGCTTGAGCTCTTATATTTTCCTGGATTATCCAAAGTGAGGTATCATAAGATGGGAAGAATGGGCCCCACTTGTACTCGCCATCAAATTGGTACTGACTGATTAACACTATAGTGCTCACATGGTAGTAATGTTCTCCAGGGATTAGGGGGTTGAGGAGGGTAAACTCACTACTAAAGGATACAGTGAGCATTGTAGAGGGGAAGGACATGCCACTAACCATCACTTGGGTGAAGCAAAGACATAAAATGTAACCAAAATGTTTGTACCCTCATAATACCTTGAAATTATAAAAAAAAGACATTGTCCTTTTCATATATGCGTGAATTGTTTATTCCTGTTTTCACTTCCAGAGAAATCTAACAAGTGATTTTCAGGCCAAATAAAGTTTGATGAGGAAGCTCAGTGTAGTGCCTTGGAATAAAAATTACAGCCCCAGGCCTGCTACCTGTTTGGCTAAGTAACTTTGTGAATAAGCTATTTAAGGTCTACCTCTCTGCTTCCTCATTTATAAAACAAAGATGTTCTGATTCATTACTTGTGAAAGAGGATTATTTGTATTTGGAAGTGCTTTGAAAATTATAAAGCCCCAATTCAAATGTGAGGGCTTTTTATTGAAGGAGAGGAAGGTGGCTGAGGTCTGGGTTCAGGAGCCTATTCAGCCACAGGTCGGGAACTAAAACCAATGACTGGAAGGCACAAAAAAAGGTCAGCAAATGTCAAGGCAGGAACAGACTAAGGTAAGGGCAGTCACCTGGCAGGTGGGGGGATGTAAAGAAGGACTTACCTTTGTCCTAGCACTGTTTTAGGAAAATGTAAAGAAAAAGCTCTGTTATCTTTAATTTTAACTGTATCCTTTCCAAATTGGTATTCTATGGAACTCTGTTCCAGGAGGTTTTAACATGTGTACTTCCAAAACAGTGCTGTAGTCAAAATATGACTGAATGCATAGTAAGCTTCCTGTCAAATATTTGACTTCACATTCTCATATTACAAGCTCTGAAAAGGTGTGCAATAATACAATCTTAATGGAACTTAACAGTTTCCCTATTTTTCCCTCAACCTTTTCCCAAAACCATAAATGCTAACACTGATAACCTGACAAAAAGCTAAAGAAAGATGTTTTTTTGTCAGCACTGTGGCTCCAAATCCTGTATTTATTTCAAAGTCAAGTAAGAACTAGATTATTTAGTCAGTTATATTACGGAGGATTAATTTTTATGATTTATTTCATTAGTCTTTATACAGGTGTGTTAAAATTTCAGTATTTAAATTGTGTTTATATAATTCTATCTGTGCCTGGAAATTTTAAGAAATATATTAGCAATAGTAAAACCCACATTATTGATATAACCACTAAGTGTTAGCACTATTTTTTATTTTGTTCCCTTCCCAATAAAAGCCCCTCCCCACCACAGTAATACCACTTGGATTGTATTTTGGAGTGAATCGATCAACAATAATTATCTAATAGTTGCTTCATTGTTTAGGGTTCTGTGCTTTTATCTTATAATAGAGCTGAGAGTAAAATGTTTACATAGAGTCTTGAATGTTTAAGAACATGTAACAGAGAGTCTTCCAGAATTTTTCAGCAATAACTGTATGTAGCAGTCTGCAACACTTACCATCATCCTTTATTTCAGAGCCATTATTTATTCATTCATGTTTTGTCATTCTTTTAATAAAAACAGAATTTAGTGAGCACCTACCATGTACCAAGCACAGCCCTTAGGGACTAGGGATATAGAGGTGAAAAAATATGACTGTCTAATATAATGTATCAATATTGGCTCATCAGTGATAGAAAATACACCACACTAATATATGATGTTAATAACAGGAAAAACTTGTGGAGGGGTGATGGGACCCTCTACTTGGTGGGAACTCCCTCTACTTTCTGCTCAATTTTTCTGTAAACCTAAAACTGCTCTGTCTTAGCTCAGGGTGCCATAATTAAATACCATAGACTGTATGGCTTAAAAAACACAAATTTATCTATCACAATTTTAGAGGCTGAGGAGTCCAAGATCAAGGTGTCAGCAAGATAGATTTCATTCTTAGATCTCTTCTTTTGAGTTACAGGTGGCTACCATCTCAGTGTATGTTCATGTGACCTCATCTTTGTGTGGATGAGGAGAGAGCACTCTCTCTTGCTTATTCTTATAAAGTCAGTAAGTCTATCATGAGGGTTCCACCTTCATGACCTTATGACCTTTTAAAACTCCTGTCTCCAAATTCTATTACATTGGGAGTTAGGGCTTCAACATATGAATACTAAGGGCACACAATTTGGTGCACAGCATGGTCAAAAAATAATAAAGTCTATTAAAGATAAATACATAAAAATTTAAAAATGTCTAGTAGAAGAGCTAAATATACAAATATACAATAATAGCAGGATCATGCTTTAATAGAGATATACCAAGGTGGAATAAAGTCACAGAGGAGAGATATCTAATTCATGGTGGGATCAGGGTGCTCTACCTGAAAAAGGTCATGCCTGTATGAAGTCTTGAAGGAGAAGCTAAAATTAGCCAGATTAAGAATATGGGGGAGGTAGTGGTTACACTGATATAGTGGGGAGAAAGGAGAATAGTAGGAAGGAAACTATTCCAAGCAGACAGAATAGCAAGTACAATTGTATAAAGAATCGTGTGTATCCTAGGATATCCTAGCTTTAACCTAAGCTCTGACTCAAACAGGTCTGAACATCCTTGTTGTACCAGCAGTCAATTAGTATGAGCATTTTGGGAGAACCAAAGCTTTTACACAGGTGCCAGAAATAATCACTTGGCTGAAGAGGCAGCTTGGTGTGTGCCCCTACCTCAGCCCTATGCCCTCAACTCTGAGCCCTGTGAAGAGACGAGCTTCAGCAACGAGCAGGAGCAGAAAGTACTGCTTTGGAGAGGGTCTCTGTGAGATAAGGAGGGGAAAAAGCTCTGCTTTGTGCCTTGGGAGAGAATTGTGACAAGAGAGGGAGAGGACCATCCTCCCTACTTTCGGACAGAGCCAGGAAGACCTGAGCACAATTAAAACCACAGGGCAATCTGGGCTGGTTTGGCAATGGGAGCCTGAGTTTCAGATTTGGAAGGCCTTTATCTGACTTAGTAAGTGACTGGAATGAACGAATGTGGGAAAATACTCAAGAGCATGAGCAAGACACCAAAGAAATACTGGGATTGATCTTGTAAGGGATAAGGCCTAGCATTATACAGATGGGGTGAGAGCTTGAGATGTTTGAGTCAAGCCTGTTCATTTTATTATACTAGTTTTCATTAACTGATACAATCAAGCTACTTAGACCAACAAAATAAGGGATTTTTCTTTGTTAACATGTTTTGTCAAATGGCATTAGTATTAACCCCGGGGGGACATCGCTCACTATTTTTGATAGTGCAACAACAAATCTTTCAGACCTTTGACTGTGACCTACTTACCGCTTGGTCACCAGATCAATGTATGATATCGAGATGATATTCTTGGCTTACTAAAATAGTTAATAGACAGAACCCTATAACTTAGTTGAGTTCAGATGGATTACATATGATGGTTTTTTATGTACATTGCGTTACTCCCTTAATGAAGAAAATTAAAGTGAACTGGCATAACATGATTTTCCTAATGTTGAATTTAATGCCTTAAGGTTCTTAATGATTTGTCTTATGCCATTCCCAAGACTGAAATTAAGGTTAGTATTCTAAATTATTGCCATCACTCTACTTATTTTTTTTTAATTTCCAAAGATGAACCTCTATTTTCTAATCTTTGTCAAAATGCCTCCTGCCTTCCATAGTCTCAAAATAATAGCCCAGCCCTCAAAGATAAGAACCACGTATTCCACAAGGATTATGAAGACATATGTGGTTGTGAAAGTGTCTCACATATTTCTTCTGCTATTTATTTAATTTTGCTCTTTTTGCTTTACAACCAACTCTCGTACTAGTTATCAGAACACACTAGAATTTTCCATAAAGAATGATTGGCATAAAAAATATTACTGATTGCCTTTTACTTTCTTGTTATCTTACTGCTAATATCCATTTTCTACCTGTCAAAAGGCAACTAACAGCTTCCTTCTAACTTTCCTTATGCTTCCCTGAGAATTGTCTTATTTCTGTTGCCTATGCTATACACTATAGAGTCTTTTCTCAGTGGTTACCCTGGATCACTATATGACTTTTTTTTCCCTGCATATTATAGGCGTACAAATGTTTAGGTTACGTATGTTGCCCTTGCCCCCGCCCCAGTCAGGGTTTCAAGTGTGTCATCCCCCAGACAGTGGGCATCCCACTCATTATGTATGTATATACTCATCCCCTCCTCCCCCCTCCCATCTGCCCGATGCCTGATAAATATTATTCCTATATGTGCACTTAGGTGTTGATCAGTGAAACCAATTTGCTGGTGAGTACATGTGGTGCCTGTTTATCCATTCTTGGGATACTTCACTTAGTAGAATGGGTTCCAGCTCTATCCAGGATAATACAAGAGGTGCTGTATCACTGACTTTTGTCTTTCTTTAAGATCCTCCACTGTGATTCTTCTTGCTTCACGTGTATTGTTGCTCTCCTGTTAAGAGTTTTTAGATGCACATGTTCACAGAGTCAGAAAGATTGAAAGGAGTCTGGAACCCTGGCTGCTGAGAGTGTACATTTTACATTCACATAACTCACTTTTTTTCCTTGTTTTTAGTGAATCATGATACATTATACATTTAACTATAGTGTCTACTTATTGGATATCGAATATCATGTAACTTTCTATTGACAGTGATGTATATTGTCATCATGGCTTTGTAAGAACAGGTGCTAGTACATCTTATCAGATAAAACTAAAATTAACCAATTGTTTTATTGCCATACAAAGCCCGTGTATGTCTAATATCAGATATTACCACAAGGATGACAGACAAGTGTGCTTATTTCTGCTATTTTTGAAAAACAGACATAAAATTCTGAGAGAAAATTTCCCAATTTTCCTGTAAAGGGAAAATGACCTATAACAGTTAAACTCTAGGGCAAGAAATCCTCCACATACCCCCTCAGGGAGAACTGCTGTTGGACTAAGCTTGGAAGTGGATAAAAATTAGAGAAATTTTCCGCCTTAACTAACAAAATGAACTTTAAAAAGCCTTCCTCCTTCCTCAGACCTGGAAGAACTTCATGCCAGTGGGTTCTGGGTTTTTTCTTTTTAAAAATTTCTTGGAAGATTTCTTCCTGCCTACTTAATCCTCATTTAGCTGCAGGTGGGAATGGTGGTAGCAGGCTTCTTTAGTCCATCTGGGCTGCTATAACAAAATACCTTAGACTGGGTGGCTTCTAAACAACAGGAATGTATTGCTTACAGTTCTGGATGCTAGGAATTCTAATATTAGGAGCCCAGCAGATGCAATTTCTAGTAAAGGCCTTTTCCTCATAGACGGTGCATCCTCACATGGTGGAAGGGGAGAACAAGGTCCCTTGGGCCTCATAAGGGCATAAATCTCATTCATGAGACTGGAGCCCTCATGACCTAATCACCTCCCAAAGGCCCCACCTCTTAATACCACCACACTGAAGATAAAATTTTAACATATGAATTTTGGAGGGACACACACTTTCAGACCATGACAAGGCTATTGAGTGTGCCTTCCCCTAGTGCTTTTCTCAGTGATAGCATCTGTGTGCCCAGGACTGAACCATGCAATTAGCATATCACAATTATCAATCATGTTACCTATTATGACAGTTTTCTCATGACTATGATCCCCAAGACATATTGAACCTTCCTAATATTTATGGATCATGGAGGCTGTGATTTAGAATTAGAAAAATACTGTTCATATGTTTTATGCAATAATTTATTTAAAAAACAGTCGTTGAGTATGTTCCATGTGTTAGAGGATTATGCTATGTTTTAAGGGTAAAAACCAAAACCAGTGAGTAATTCATATACAGTCCCTGATCTCACAGAACAGACAGTCTCATGGAGGAAGCAGGCAATAAACAGGTGAACACCAAATAAACTAATTGCGAATTATGGTAAAAACTCTATAAAAACAAATAGGATGCCATAAAATGAAACAGCAAGTTTTTAATAGATGGGAATGTCAGAGAAAAAGGAAGTGAAAAATTGGGATAGAGTAGAAGAACAAGATTAAAGACTCTGAGGAAAGAGAAACATTGATATGCAGTAAAATGGAACACTTTATCTAGAACATTATAAAAATAGTTTGTATATATGTACTGTCAAAGAAAAATTGCACTGGACAGACTTAAACAGCAAACAATGACTTTATTTGAGACTATTACAATAAGGAAGAGAGACTGAATTCAACTCCATTGAAACAAAAGGTGGGAGAGTTTTGAAGCCCTGGGGTGAGCTGGAGAAATAGTTCTAGAGGATATTAGGCGGGAGCTTGGTCAACGTGGTGAGGACAGCTGTGTGTACTAATTGGCACTGAGTGAAGTTCAGCTCCATTCCTTCCACAAAGACTAGGAGATAGGAGCCCTATCTTTCTTGTTGATTATATTTCAAAAGGATGGCTCCCAGGTCCTTGAGAAGAACTTTCTTGAATTGTATAACAGGCAAGCACCTGAGAGAAGATTTATGTCTTAAAGAGGCAGAGAAAGAATATATAACTGCAAGTTTTCTAACGTAGATGCTCTAAGAAAAAAGAGGTTAGGGTCCTATAATCCAGGAGAAACCTGTCTAAAGTTTAGTCAAACTGAGGAGAATGGTAAGGGTGTCTTAGTCAATGACAGAGAGGGAGAGAGAGACATTCATGACATTCGGTTTCCCACTTGATAGTTACACCTGGTACTAATGACTATACCTGGCTTCTTCACTATTAAAAAGCCAGGGCTGAAACCAGAGTTAGATGCAGATTTTGTGGGGCCTGAAACATAAACTTGAGGCAAGAGTGTAGCTATTGTTAATAAAAAAGAAAATGAATATTCACTAATGCAAAACTAGAAATTGAGCCTTGATAGAGGCCCACACAATCAAGGGCCTTTGAATCCTAAATTTCCTTGCTTCCTGGTTAATCTCCTTCTGACACTAATTATTAGCCTCCTTGATACAACATTTTGCTTTTAGACAAACATTTTTCTCAGTACAACACACCAATGCTTTTGTTTAATAAATCCTGTCAACTTTCTGTAGAATCTGCAAAACAAAGGAAGATCCTTAGAAAAGCATTTGTGTTGTTGGGTTTTCTGGCTTGCTTCATTAACCTACCTGTCTGCTCTCATCACCTATTAGTATTTTAGGGGTAGCTTTTTAATTTGTTTTTACAATACCATGCATTATTTATATGAGCTTCTTCACAAGTTATATGTCTGATGGCTCCTTCTCACCCTCTTATTCTGATATATGGTGCTGTTAGCCTTCTGCTTTTTAAGGCAGATAATGGTGATTAATTGTGATTGGCTACTGTCTGGTGCCCATTATCCTGTCATTGTTCTCTGAAAGCATGTTTACTTTGATGCTGTGATCTTATTTACAGCTTATTTCAAGACTACTTTGGATCTTTTTGGCTTCTCATATTCTTTTATCAGAGTGAATATAGTTATATCAAAAGACATGAAATTTGCCTACAGAATATGAGAGCTATAGATAACCCTGGATAACATTAGGCACATAGATTTGAAATTATGAATTCCTTGAGGATGTTTTAGCAATTCCACAATTTTTTCCACATATATAGCATGTAAAACTATATTTTAGAGAGTATAAATATCCCACTCTTAGAAGAGTGTTAGACACCAAATTTGAACACATTGTAGACTGTTAATATTTGAACACATGCTCCAGGTTAACTCCCTTCCAGGCACAGTTAGAATAAAGCTTTTCCTGCTGTACTTACAATCTATAAGTATCCGAGATTTTAAGGAGGTCAATTTTTAAACGCTCACCATTTACCACTGCGTATATGTACATAACATATACAACCAAACATATACAACTAAAATAACATTTTAAAATATGTTTGACAGGACAACTTTGTTTTGTTGATTTATTTCATAATTAGTAAGCATCATATCTTTGAACATATGAAATGAGCAATTTATTGAGGTTGTACGTACATTATTTAAAGAGAAAAAAAGATTCTACTGCTAAAAATATTGGAAAACCATTTTTCTGTCTAGTGACCTGCCCCAAGTCACACAGGTAATGTTAGGGAATCCATATATGACAATGTTTAAGAGGCTGGTGTTGGATCCAGACAGATCTGACTTTGAATTATGCCATACATAAATTTCTGATGTGTAAATTCCTTAACTTTTATTAAATTCAGTGTTTTCCATAAAATAAATATAATAATGCCTATTATATAGGGTTACTTTTAAAATTATCTATCATATATATTTACATATATATTGAGTGCCTACTATGTCTAGGAACCACAGAGTATGCGAAGAGGCTTACTACTACTAACATGGAATCTTATGTTTTAGTTGGGAGAAACAGAATTTTTTTTAAGCAGAGTAAAAACAATATGATATGATAGAAAGTCACTGGTTAATTTTGGCTTGGGTGATCAGGGAAGACCTTTCTGATGAGGGAACATTTGAGCTGATGTCTGAATGACAAGAAAGATTCATCCATGAAATGTAAGGGAGGGTGAACATTCCAGGCAAATGAAACAGTGGAGAGGCCCAAGACCAGGATTTCTAGTATGTCTAAAGAAGAGAAAAAAGCACAGTGGTCTCAAGGATAGTATGTGAAGAGGAGAATACTGTAAGACAGATTTAGAGAGGAGGCTCAGTAAATTGAGATGAGTAATTTGGGTTATTCTAAGTAGCGTGGAAAGCTATTAGAATTATGATATTTAATTTTATTGACAAAATAAATCTCATTGGTGTATGTGAGAAAGATCATACAACAGATTTAAATTGTTGGCTTTTTTTCCATCTGGCATTTCATTCTGACAACCACTAGAATTCCTTTTGGGAAATTATGTCTTCATTGGTGGATGTAGTTTGGTGGGTGCTGGCTGACCTTTCCCCAACTCAGAACATGACCTAAGATACGTTGAGCATGTGCTTCCCTTCATATTGAATAGACAAGTCCTGTAGTCTCTACTTCCTGGACTTACTCATAGCTCTTCCCTGTTCTGAAATTTGTTTCTCCATTCTTCTCTTTGAGTTGAAAAGCTCCTAAGGTATTTTCAGTACATTCTCTCATGACAATTTCAATTGCTTGCAACCAAAGAGCCTTAACTAGTAGAGCACATAAATTGCCTGGCACGTAGTAGCCTCGCAATAACTTATGATTAGTAATAGAAGTGAACTAGAAGTTAGGTTATTTAACTTTCATTTTTCATCAGACTGGTTTTTGCATATCTTTTAGGTAGTTTTTGCCTGGCTACAGGCAGTATACTGCACCTATAGCATGCTAAACTTTCTGGGTTGCATTATCTTTGTAACTTATTATGACATGTTGGCCAAATGTTTCACTTCTCAAGCAGGTGTCTGGCTTCCTGATTCTTAAATTTCAGTGGGTAATTTGTTTGGGTATTTTCTCAAGACATTTAAAGACAAACACATGGAGTAGTTTGTGTTCAACTCTTTGTTAAGTGTTTCTTTAATCAAAGTGAGCGTTTTAGTTTGAGTAGGAGAAGAGTGTGAATGAATGCAAATACAGGAGTCTGTTAATATTAAAAAATTTTAAAGTAACAAAAATTAAAGCAACTTATACTCATTCATCCTAAGAAATGTGATTAAACGAGCTATTATTTTATGCCATGGATTGGCAGCTGCGAGACACAGTGCATTCAATTATTGGTGCTGTCAATCAGACCATACTATAATTGTGTGCTATAAGAATCTGTTCATTACTTTAAGCTAGCTCAAAGTGTTCCCTGGGTTTTGGTGTCCTGCCATGATGAAACAAGGCTTTTTAACATCAAGAAACAAACAGAAGGGGAACAGATGTGCGAGGGAGTTGGCAAGTAAACAAATCCCTAGTCTCGGTCTGGATTGAGAGTCCTCTATTAAATTGCATCTTTGAGAAGAGATCTTTTGAAGGTAATGAAGCTGCCATTCATGGAGAGAGTGATGTGGCTGTCCTCATTAAACTGTGCAATAGAGTATGGCCTCTGCCTTTTCCATTTCTGTGTCCTTGCCTAAAGTTGCCTTCCCCAAACCATGCCCAGAACACATTGGTAAAGCCATTATCTAAAGGTATCTAGTTGTTTGACTAACTCATAAGTATGTTTAATGCTGTATAACTTTATTCTTCCAGGGTCTAAGAGCAGTACACACATCTGGAAAAGTAAATATAACTACTAAAATTGCCACCAATTATGTGTGCTAACTGCAGCACCATTCACAATTTGTGCGGTTGCACAGGTGTCTCATTAATGCTTAAATATAGGGATTGACAGAAGCAATTATAGTTTCCCTTGGATTTGTAGGCATTCTTCAGTTCAGTGATAGAGAATTGGACTGGGGCTTGGAGACTTGAATTCTACTCCTGGCTCTCATACTAATGAGATATGTGACCTCAAGCAAATTACTTAATCTCCCTGGCTTCTTCTTCTCCTTTAAAATGATATGGGAATAGGCTATGTGAGAATGAGGACTATATGTGTCCAGTGCAAAACTGGAACAACTGACAGGTGATGAAATTTTTCTTGGGTGCATAAGTATTTTGCTCACTGAAGTACTGATACTGCTGTAGTTCCATAGGAGCAATGGGACAGGATATTTGAAATCAGGAAAGTCTCAGAAAATTAGAGATATATGAGAGCTGTCCAGAAAATATTCAGCCGTTGTTAATATAATGAGAACATATTACATGCCTAAATACTTTCCAGACAGCCCTTGTATTCTCACCAAATCAATCAGGTCTCCCTCTAGTTCTAAAATTCTAGTATCTTAAAATTTGATGTGACTCATTGAAGCACTAATATTTTTTCTTTTCTTTTTATTTTGAATGAGGTTTATTTTAATATAATTTATATACAAAAATACACTATTTTTGATAGAGCTTGGGCCCGTTATCTGAAGTGAGGTATCACAAGATCAGAATAATAGGCTCCACATGTACTCGCCATCAAATTGGCACTGAATGATCAACACTATGGTGCTCACACAGTAGTAATATTCTCCAGAGATTAGGGGGGTTGGGCGGGCAAACTCACAACTAAAGGATATGGTGAGCATTGTACAAGGAAAGAGCATGCCTCTAATCCTCGGTTGGGTGAGGCAAAGACATAAAATGTAACCAAAATGTTTGTACCCTCATATTATCCTGAAATAAAAATAAAAAAATAAAGTAATAAAAATAAGCAGAAATACACACACCAAAAAAAAAATACACTATTTTTAGAGTGAACTTCTATGAATTTGAACCAATGCATACAGTATAACCACCACCACAAGAAAGAAAACATTTCCATCACCCAATACGTTGCCTCAAGCGCCTTTGTAGTCTACTCGGTGCCTGGAAACCACTGATCTGTTTTCTGTCTCTATAGTTTTGTCTTTTCCAAATGTCATATAAAAGGAATCATGCAGTATGTAGCATTTTTTTTAGCATGTAAATTTGATATTCATGCATGTTTGTGTTAACAGTTTACTTCCTTATATTGCTGAGTAAAGATTATAGTAGGAAGAATAATGATACCCCTCATCCCTCAAGGATGTCCACTCCTAATCCCTGGAGCCTATGAATATTTTACCTTACATAGCAAAAGCAACCTTGCAGATACAATTAAGATTATAAACATTGATCTGGAGAGATTATCCTGGATTATCTGAGTGGCCGAATCTAACCATATAAATCCTTAAGAGGGGGTAGTAAAGAGAAAGGTGAGATTTGAAGCTTGAGAGGGACTAGACCTTTTATTGCTGGCTTTGAGAATGGATGGCCATGAGTCAAGGAATGTGGGTGTCCATCGCTATTTCTTTTGAAATCTATATGTAAACCATAACTTTTCCATTACACATTGTGTTATGTTAAATTTGAGTTCATCTGTGACTCTTGACTCTTTTTTTAAATATTTCTTCCCTTTCTGTCTGTTAGTTACCCTTCTAATCATTCCTAATAAATAAATTGGGTAAGTTGTCATTGACTATAAGAAGTTTTAAACTATTAACTAAAGAAACAGGGTTTTTTTATTTATTTATTTTATTTAAAATAGAGATGGGGTCTCACTCTTGCTCAGGCTGGTCTCAAACTCCTGAGCTCAAGCTATCCTCCTGCCTCAGCCTCCTAGAGTGCTAGGATTATAGGCGTAAGCCACCACGCCTGGCCAGAAACAGGCTTTTGAGTCAGCCCTAGATTCTAAGGCTGCTTCTCACTCACTGAACATGTTAATATAGCCAGTAGCTGAACTTCTTTAAGCTTCAGTTTTTAACTTGTAAAAGGTGGGAAACAATAGGGTTATTGTTATGAGGATTACATGAAATAGTGTGTTTTCAAGTATTTGGTTGGTACAGTGCCTGACCTAGAGAAATCACTGAAGAAATGATGGTTTTATTATCATTACAATTTTTAGTAACTAATATTTCCAAGTGTAACTTTTTATGACCTCATATCTTCAAATATAGACATCTCTTTTGTGGGACACACCTACTTATTAAACACCCAAATGGCCAATAATGCCACGCAGAATTCCTGTCACTTGTCAATAGAGCAATTGGTCTCTGTCCTTTGGAACTTGTTATTTAGACAGACAAGTTTGATTATAGTTGTAGAAAAGTGTGAAATTTACCTTCAGTCAAACAGGTATCATTCTGTTGCTGACAGGTACAAGTCCTATCAATTTGAGCATCTCATTTAACTTCTTTGATCTTAATAAAAATAATCTCCAACTCCCAAAGTTATTGTGAGACTTCCATTAAGACACACACGTAATACATACTTTACAAATACTAATTTTCTTACAAATGGAGATTAAAACAACAATATGATACATGCTCATGGATAAATCAATAATGTAAATTGGAATGTATATGTAATTTGATGTTCATGATCTGCACCTAACTTTTTCAAGTGCTAATTTACAATACAGAGTTCTCACTGAATTTATTTCTATTTTATAAAAATACTGAAATTAAAAGAATTCTTTCCATTGCATTTCTTAGGTGTTTATGAGGGGAGAAGTGCTTTGAGTCATTGTTGTTCCATTTGTGAAGCAAATTAGTCCCATAGTAACCTGGTATTAACTCCAAGGAACCATGAAAGGACATAGGAATCCTGGTGGGATGAAGGGCCAGGTACCTGTTTCAACTCAGTTGTTTCTTGTATGGCTTCAGCATATGTGTATTACTTGCTGATGGTCTTTTGATGTGACTCACTGCACAGATGTCTGAGAGAATAACCATTCAAACTACCTCTTCATCTCTTCTTGTTTTGATTTGCTTAGTTCCAGCAACAGCAAGAACTGCATTTGACTGGACTACATTATTGAGACTTTAAAAGTTGGCCCATAGTCTGTGTGGCAGACAAAAGTGTGATTTAAATTAGCAAACCGGGGACCTTTGAAAGTTGGGATCCTCTAACACAGCTAGCAGTTGTGTACTGCCTATGAATTAAGACAATATTTTATCTCTACCATCAACCCACTTTCATGTGAACAGCAGAAAGGGGGAGGAGGCAAATAGAATTAATGCTTCTTGAAAATATCTTTTAAAAAATTCTGTTTTTTGAAACCGTGAAATGGTAGTTGAATCCATTAAAATTTTAATGTCACATTATTTAAGTTTCAATTATGTTCCATAGAACCCTTAGCTATTTTACATAGTTTACTTCTAATGATGATGTGAAAGATTTTACTAATAAAATTACAAAACAACATGTTTAATCTAAGGTAGGAACATTTTTTAGTCATTTTTACAGGATTTGTATTTGTCATTTTAGGACATTATTGTTTGACACAAATTAGGAATAAATCAAAAGTTTTTCTTCTAGCTTTCCAAACTGAGGTAAATACTATAAGATGAATTTAGCATTTTGATTCTAACAAGATAATTACACCTCCCTTTTCTGACAAATATATGTTGGAACTCATACTGACGAGATGCAGCACATACCGAGTGCACCTTTGTAACGCATGCTTCCAGAACAGTTGAACTGAACCTTCAGAGTTCAGAATTTCACTTTGGCTTGTGTAACTTTTTTTTGAATAATTGGAATACATAATTATAGTGAAAAAGAATTTATTTCTTGGAACTTAAACTCTAAAACTCTAAAAAAGAGAGAATTAACATCTTTAACATAAAATTATCATGAGAGATGTATGCTGTCATGTATGTGAAATAGCCTAGCATAGTGTCTGGCACATAGTATGTGCTCAATTAATGCAAGGGAGTTTTGGCAATGAATGGAAGCAAAATGGAGAGGGAGCCTTCTATATTCTCTGGATGGCTAGCAGATAAGGGTACTTAAGGGACCCCATGCTAATTCTTACTTGTCATTGTGTGAGATTAAATGTTTTTCTGGAAGACCTTCTTGGACTCCTCAATATAAAGTATGCACCTCTTCTAAATTCTTATGTACTAAGTTTGTGGGTATTTGTTAATGTCTCCTTGACCTCTTCTGTTTGTCTCAATATTGTACTTAGCATAGAGAATAGTACCTGGTATATAGTAGGCACTCTGTATACATTGGTTTTATAAATGTGATTTGTCCTTATTTCAAGTCCAAAGACCACTTCCTCTCTGGTGACTTACTTGCTTGACATCCTAATATACCCTATTTTGCATTATCTATTTTCTTTTTGCTTATCCTGTGCAATTGTACTTGTATTATAGAAGTTTTTACAGTTTCTCAAATTAGACATGTATTTCTCTAGATTCCATTTTTTTGCCTCTCTTCTTTATTTCCTGCAATGTGTTAAATCCTTAAAAGACAAAGCCTGTGTCTCTCTCTTTTTTTTTTTAATTGGGGGAAAACTACAAAGCATTTACAGTACAATGTTTATAGTCACAATTTGTAGTGAGCTGATTTCCCAAAATATATTACCACTCAAGTTGACTTATCTTGTTACATTCAAAAACCTACTCTGTCAA
>CAUYRT010085700.1:0-58989 GCA_963574885.1 Lepilemur ruficaudatus | reverse complement strand
ATTTTTATTACTTATTTTCTTCTGCTCTCTTTGGATTTAATTTTGTCTTTTTTGCCTCACTTCCTAAGCTGAAATTTTAGATTTTTGTTATTTTATATCTTTCTTTTTTTGTTATTATATGGATTCAATGCTATAAATTTCCCTCTGAACAAAAAAAATAAAATAAAATAAAATAAAGTAAATGTTTAAAAAAAAATCACATGTACTCTATAAATATATATAAATATTATGTACCTATAATAATTTTTAAAAGCCAATTTCTCTATCCACTTAGAATTGGAGCTCATCCCCTTTTACTTACTTTAACAATTCTTCATTTTCTGTCCTGTATCATTAATTTCCTTCTTCACCTGGATTATTTCCATAAATATCCAAAATCTCTTAGTATTTCCCATACTAAAACAGTGAAGACAAAAAACCTGACTGATCCCAAGTCTCACATCTTCCTCCACCGACGACTGCCTTCTTGCACTGCTCACTTTGATGCAAAACACTCCAACAGAGTGTCTATATTCTGCTTCCACTTGCTCATCTTTGAATCCACTTTTAACTCATCCCATGAGGCTTTGTCCTCACCACTCCTTTGAAACATTCTGGTGGAGTCACCAGTTCCTTTCTCATTGCCAAATCTAGTGATCATCTTACAACACTCACCTTTGGTGAACTCCCAGCGTCATTTGACACAACTTTCCGTTCTTTTCCTTGAAATACTCTTTACATGGCTTCCAGGCCATCACAGCTTTCTGATGCTCATTCTGTCTCCTCAACTACTTCTCAGGCTTCCCTGCAGGGTCTTCCCTTCCTATTTTGAAGTCCTCTGGGGCTCGTTTCTCAGATCTTTGTTTTTTCTGTATCCTTGTGTGATTTCATTCAGCCCCACATCTTTCAATACTATCTCCAGCCCCAGTCTACCTTCTAAACTCCAAACTCACACCAAGGTGCCTCTGTGTCATCTCCAATGTCTAATAAATTTCTCAAACTTAGGGTGGTCAATACATCTACTCAGTTCCAAAGTTCCAGTTGTCACTTGAGAATCTTCTGCTTCCTTCATATCCTACATCCTATCCATCAGCAAATCCTGTTCGTTCTTCAAATTACACCCCACATTTAGCTACTCCTCACCAATTTCAAGATTACTGTCCTGTCATTCTGTTAAGTCACCATCATCTCTCATTTGGACTAGTGCAAAAGGCTCCTGAGAGATCACCTTGCTTTTAGTCTAGACTGCCCCCAATCCAGTCTCCACACAACACTCTCAATGACATTTTTAAAATCCAATTCAAATCCTTTCACTTCTCATTCAAAATCCTCCAATATGTTCCCATCACATCTACGATAAGATCCAAATTGTTTCTCATGGCGAAGAAGTCCCATATCAGCTCTAATCTCATTTCCTATCTTTGTCCCCATTACACATTCTGTCTGGTAGCCTGAGCTGTCCTGGGTTTCTTGAGCATGCCAGGCTTATTTCTTCCTCAGCCTCTTTGTGAGTGCTGCTCCCTCTGCCTAAAGTGTCTCTTCTAGATCTTTGACCAAGTTTTTCTGAAGAGTCCTTCCCTCACCATCTGGTCTTAAATAGTCCTTGCGCCCTGCTATGTCACCACAATCCCTCAACCTGATTACTTTTTCTTCCTGGCGTTTATTAAGATCTGAATGTACATCTTTTTACTCGATTTTCTTTGTCTTCCCAAATCAAGATAAGCTCCCTAACAGCAGGACATTTTTAAGTTTACTGTTATATTCTCAGTACCTAAAATAAGCTTAGCATATAGCGAGTGCTCCATGGTGACATTTTGTATCTTATTAGTTGATTAATAATAATTAATAATTCATCAATTAAATACATACCATCTAAATTTGTTCAAAATTGCTTTGTCATGTTTAACTTTTGATGCATAAGGAGATCAGGTCTTCCTTATGGAGTCAGAAGATGCCTGCTGTGTTGGCTAACTCCAGTTTACCATTTTATTCTCACAGTGATGTTGACCAGCCGTGTTTGTTGAGTGGCTGATTCTTTCTAACTCTTGTGTTTGTTGGTTTTGTTTTTTTTTTTGTCTCTCTCTCTCAGGAGTCCTAGATATGTCAATGTATCACAAGGGAAACTGACCACTTGGATGTGCTTTGGAATTGGCTTTTTTTGTGAAACTATAAAAACACTGGGGCTTTTTTTGTCACTCACCTTCCTGAAATATGGGTGTGTCAGTATGGGGACTGTGGATTGAAGCAATGAGGCTAAGAATGGAGGAGAGTGAGTTGGCAAAGAGTAAGCCAGGTTGGGAGCCGGCTGCAGTGCGTTGGAGAAAACAGAACTGAGAGCCCGGCAAGGCAGAGCCAAGAGGCCCAGTGGCCAGAAGGTGGGTGGCTACTGATGGCCACTGGTGAGGAAGGTGATCACAAAGCTGGGACACAGGGGCAGTTAGCTGTCTGCAGGACCAAGGGGACAGTGGTAAAGAAGAGAACAATGTCCACTAGGGAGTCCTCAGCTAATTCTTTCTTCGATACTAACCACACTCTTCACTCATCTTAATTATTTAGGAATTTATTAAATGCCCACACCCGCTAGGCACTGGAGATTAAAAGCTAAAAGACCCACCCATTTTATGCCCTCAAAGTGCTTATAATCTGGCGTGTTCTTGGTCCTCAACAAATCCAGGTGCACAAGAAATCTTTGTTAAACCAAATAAACTTGGTTTAATTCCAGAGAAGATAAGGTCGATGGAAACTTACTGAGGTTGGGGGACAAAAGGAAGGTAGAACAGAAAAACAGAACACTTGAAGAGGTAAGGCACTTCCTGAAAATAAAGAATTGGCATCTCTTTTTAAAAATTAATTTCAGTATATATGAAAGGTTTCCTCCATGTAAGGAGTGTTTCACTGTCGGTGAGACTATTTCATTTTTCTCCTTTCCTCGTATCAGTACAGGAGATTGGATGATGGAATAGGAAAAATAAAGTCAGTTATAACTGAGAGGCATGTTATTTCCCAGAGTGTCTGAAAAATTTTATACCAGAAATTTGTAATGTAGGCAAACATTTATAAATGCTGTTCTTATCTTCTACGCTCTTCTTTTTTTTTTCCCAAGGACTCCTTGGAGAAGTTTGCATGACATTCTGTTTGACGTAAAATCAGCATGTGTCCCAAGTAAATCAACAACAGCTGTTTTAAATAGCAGATTGTCTCCCAAAATATCGTTGTGAACCAGGGGAAGAATTGCATGAATGCCTATGTTTTCAGATTACTCTGATGGAGCCTAGCATCTGGGCACTGTGGCGATGGATAAACAGTTCCTAGTTGGCTGGGAGATGGTGGCCTATTTAATGGAACGGTGACCCTTAGGGGGAACTTTCTGAGTGATCCATGGGTTACACATGCCAGCCAAAAAAAGGCTCAGCTACATTCCAAAGAGTCATGATTCTGTTGGCTGAAACCTCTACTCAGAATCCTGGTGATTTTTCTCAATGGGGCAGCAAAGCTGTTGAATACCATTTTGTTAACTTCAAAAGTAGTCATACCCATTAACCATCCCCACTTTTCAAAACATCACATGTACCCTCTAAAGATATACAACTATTATGTATCAATAAGAATTTTAGAAAGTAGTCATATCAATGTTATAAATAATATTCAGTACCCCTGCAAAAGTTCTGAGTATAATAGGAGGGATCGTGTTACTTTGTATCGCTAAGAAACTGTAGGTTCCGTGATCTGCAGGTTGTTCCAGGCTCAGATGGAGCCAGCTGCACTTTCCAGTCTCTTGCACTGTCTCCCATTGGTTAGAATTCTTTTGGCAATGCCAGCAGCACCACACCCTCTGCTCTGATTTTAGGCCTCAGAGGAGGATTTAGGCATTTCCCCTTCACCTCCTGATGAATGCTTCTTTGAACAACATGCTTCCATGATGCTGCCAAATGTGGACCTTACCCGTTGACATGGTCCCAATGCATTGCAGGGCAACAGCTTCATACTGTGGGTGGGACATGCATATCTCAGGAGCTTCAGAGATGGCCCAGTGTACCTGACCCAGATGGACATCCCTTCCCTGGGGTATGCCCCTTCCGTTCTATTTTACAGGCTTGCTGAGGAGGCCATTATTATATTAGGTAACTAAAACCGTACCAGCTCTCACACCTAATGGCTCCTGCTGGCTTGTCCATTGGGCACAATTTTACAAGTCTCCACACTCAGCTTCAGTGCCTCAGGGACTTCAGGTCTGGCTTTGTACTCCAGATGCACTGTGATCTCTCTCCTGCTGTCTTTAGACTGGCAGCTCTAGTAGGCTGGTCAGCTGGCATATCCAGTCTTTGCACTGGATGCTACGTTTGTACCTATACTTCCAGCCAGCAAGGCAGTCTCTCCCCAGTCCTCCAATACCCAGCCATAGACAAGGCTTTGGGTCCCCCACTGCTCTGGGACAGGAGTTTCAACATATCTCCATCGGTCATATAGCTCCCAAAGGACTCACTGAGAAACCTCTGTTTCTATCACGTATGACTGAGACAAAGTTTTGCCTGATGCAAGTAAAAATGGGAATCCAGAAAGTTCACTGGCCCAGTGTGTGCTTTCCCACTCTTTGGTGCTCTTTTATTTGAAGTATTTGGTGTGGTACATGCACATGTCAGGCCACTCTTGCTACAGTGAAAATTTATCTGAAAAATAAATCAAATCACTTACTTATTTTGGAATATTTACTGTTAGAAAGATTACAAATTTCAGTGCCTCTGGAATGCCTTCCAGATTGTTCCAAATTATATCACCCTTTATGGCACAGCTCACATGCCAAATGATCCTCTGCGTCAGAAGTGATCGATAATTTCCCCTTTGAATTCTCATAGCATTTCATCTCCAACACTCTTAAGATACTTATGTTTTTTATCCTAGGTATGGTTACTGATACATATCCATGCTCCACAAAGACTCTATTTAGGATAGCCTGTTGTGTTCCTGAATCTCCCACAATGCCTCTGTGCGTGAATGACTCTTAATATATGTTTGCTGAATGCAAAATACAGAACTCCTTGGCGTTATGCTAACTCTGCAAAATAACAACCACTACCATCAAATTGAAAATGGCCACATTTCTGGCTCTGTAACTCCTGCATGGTTCAGGTATCTTTAGACAAGGGTAGTTAGTGGGGCCTTCTTGACTTTTTGCAGACCGCCCTCCCCAGGCAGCTGCAAGCCTAATTCCAAGTGTGAGGTTGTTAATGAGACAAATGCAAAGTGATTTTGACCGCTCACCCAAACCACTGAGGAATCTAATTAAAAAGCATGGTTTTGACCAACATGTGAGAATGAAAGTTCACATGCATGCTAACTTTGCCAGGCAGTCCTTTTGGAAGAAAAAGGAGCCTCATTGAATGGCAAAAATGGTCATTTCACTGAGAAGCATCCTGGTTGTTTTAATCTAGCACAGGCAGGGAGCTCTGCTCAGCCTGGAGGATCCAGACTTAACTCTTTCAAGTAGACAACTAAATACTCTTGAGCTTCCGAAATACATCTTCTCTCTGCTGCTCTCCCCTTCTAAATAACACTGAAGTTCAGAGAAAGGACCAGGTATAAATGATGTTAAAAAAAAATTAGTACCAATGTTTCTATCTTTCTCTCCAAGGTTAATTTCTGTTCAGAATCCTCTTCATGGCAGACCTTAGAGAGAATGTGAAATAAAACCAATGGAAATAGCATCGAAATTGCTTTCTCTCTGAGAAAGAGATCTTGACAAACCCTTCACGGAACACTCCACTGAGTGAAGCATTCTTGCTCTTCTCCCCGTGTCGCTAATCGGGTTATGCTCCTTTGAACTTAGAAGGATCCACCTGATCCTGCCCTTGTTACATAGACTTGAACACTTCTTTCCGGTGTCTACCAAAAGCAATAAATACAGAGCGCACGTTGTTCATGGTTTATTTCCCTGTGTAATCTTGAACAGCCAAGGAGTATGTGGAGCTAAATCCTGAAAACTGGGTCCTCCTAAGTCCCCTTCTGTGTGGCATATAGATTTCCCCTTTTGCAGGCCACTGAATTGTGCTTATATATGCACAATTTTCATCATTATTCAATACATATCCGAGTGTCAGTAATAAGCAATGCACGGAACATAAACTTAGATAACGTCAGAACCCACAGAAACCATCTCTTGTCTTTCCTCATGAATCTCCTCCATTTCCCATCCCGCCAGCCTGGCCCTTCTTTCGCTCCCACCTCAGACGGGCCTGCAGGCTTGAGGACTGGCTGTGGCTCTTTGGAATTCCTGAACCAGATATTGAAATTCTTTGTTTTGAAAGGCACTTGAGTTGCTTTACCAGAGATACTGCTTCAAACCCAAATCCTACGATAAGTATTCTCCGCTTTGGGGGTGGAAAGGATGATGTTCAGTGAGAGACAACCTCACCGAGCAGAGACTGATCCTACTAGAGTTAGAGAGCCGGAGAGGCATTTTCAGGTGTGTCTTGTGGCCTAACAGGTGTGAGAGGATTACAACAAGAGTCTTGGGGCTTTCCCCGTAGAAGACACAGAGGGCTTTGGATAAGATTTTTGTGGGCACTTCCATGTCTCCCTCTTTTATCCTTTCCCTCACCGAATTTGATCTCATTCCTGAAAGTGAGACAGTGATACCGAGATGCTGTCTTTATTTATTAATTTCTCTTTTCAAATAACATTTGTTGGGCATCTGCTCTGCGCAGGTCTCTGTGCTGGGTACACATGAACAGGAGCTGGGCTGTATGCTCAAGGTGAGAAACTGATGGAATCTGGTGAAATCTTTTACTCCTTTTAGGGAGCTCACAATGACTTTTTGGTATCCAGCCCTTGCTGAGTCCTTCATCTTTGCTTTCACTGCTCCTCGGCAGACATGGCAGGCCAGCGTGGGCCAGTGAATGAACTGTACCCTCTCAAGCCTCCGAGACTCAGCACATGCTGTGTCCTTGGACTAGGAAGACTTGTGTTTGTGTCCTCATAAATGTGTATCCTTCAAGTCTCAACTCAAAGCTGTATTTTGTATAACCCCTTCCTACATTGTTTTTTTTTTAGACAAGGCCTCGCTCTGTCACCTGGGCTAGAGAGCAGTGGTTTCATAATAGCTCATTGCAACCTCAAAATCCTAGGCTTAAGCAATAGTCCTGCCTCAGCCTCCTAAGTAGCTGGGACTACAGGTGTGCACCACCATGCCCAGCTAATTTTTCTATTTTTTATAGAGATGGTGTCTCACTCTTGCTCAGGCTGGTCTCGAACTCCTGAGCTCAAGCAATCTGCCAGCCTTGACCTCCCAAAGTGCTAGGATTACAGGTGTGAGCCACCGTGCTTGGCCAGCTTTCCTTGATTTCTTCAGTCAATTTGCATGTTCATTCTCCAATACTCTCAAAACACTGTATATACAGTCTCATCAGCCAGCTAAAAAACATTTCTTACCCCCAAGCTATAAGCTCTTTGAGGGCAGAGAGCACATATTTTCTTTTTATTTCTCTATCCTTCTTATCTTCCACATGGCTTGGTAGGTGCTTAACAAATATCTGCTGGTTGACTAAATAAAGATCATTAAATGTAGAAAATGATTACTACCCTAAGAGAAGTCCTGATGAGTGGCAGCTGTCATCTATTCAGAGCTTATCCTATAGCAGGCACTGTGCTATCTTTTTATATTCACAATCTCATTATTACTTCCCATGTTATAGATGAGGAAACTAAGCTTGGAAAAATTAATTAAGTTGCTTGATTCGACATGGCTAAACATGATGGAGGAATATTTGAACCCAGGCCAGTCGGGTTCCAAAACCTTTGCTCCTAAGTGCCACATGGTGCTGTCCTCGTGGAGGCAGAGCTGACCCAGGAAAGTGAGCCTGTAATTTGGAATGTTATGACTTTTTTTTTAAAGCAGTAATCAAAACCCTTACGTATTATTGTAAATGTATCGCCCATTATTTCCAAGTCTGACCTGCAACCTCAGACGATGGCTGGAGAAGGAAACGAAACCCTTCGTGCCGAACAAGCACAGAGCCGGCCTGACTTTTCTTCAGAAGTTAGGTCACTATGTAATGCACAGCGTTTAATTGATGCCTGATCAAATTCAAATCTCATTTGAATGTGGAAATTAAAGTTCTCCACGGTGAACGCTGAGGGATTTTGTCAACAGGAGATAATTCTCTTCCAAGATAATGACTAAATTTAATCTCACATAAGCCTGATAACAGGCAATTCTCCTGACAGTCGCGGGGCTGCTGGGCTTGCGTGTGAGTGGAGGGGACCCGAGCGGTGGGCGGCAGTCCCGGAGTCTGTGATATGGAGGAAATGGCGAGGAGAGACCCCGATGTTTGCAGGAAAGGGAAGGCTGCAGTGCAAAACCGCTGTGGCTGGGCTAGGCCTCTCAGAGCAAACGGTACACGCAAAGGTGCCATTTCGTCTTAGAGGCATTTCTGGAGGCATTCATTTCTATTTTTTCCCTATACCTGTGTTCCTCTTCCTCAAAAACGCTGCCCCTGGGAATTTGTTTCTCCTCCTCAAGACAAAATAAAAGACACAATATTTCCCTCACTCCATACTTCAATCTAGAAACGCTTGAGCCAAAACATTTATTGCTTATGATGGATTGGGTGCAAAGAAATCAGCCAATGACTGAGTCCCTAGATCCTTCTAAATTGACTTTTTTTTTTTTTTTTTTAATCTTCTTATTTGGACTCTGCTAGAATCTGGCTTTAGATGAATTTTCTTTCTTTCTCTTCCTCCTTTACCATGGAGAGAGAGCAGGGCCCCCAAAGTCCCCTGGGTTCCTGGGGCATGTGGAGGGTGGTGCTGTTGGTGGGCCATGGCGGGCCATGTCGGCACAGGCCATGGAGAGTAGCACTGGGGATGGCGATGGCTCTTTCTCTATTGTTCAGGGCTGTGCCTGGGGGGCCACAGAGCTAGCTCTGTTCAGAGTTCCATAGCACAGCCTCATTTCTGCTTTCCCCAACTCCTCTCAACCAGGCCTGGCCTCCAAGGACACCCAAGGGGAAGCAGAGAGGCAGATTCCTTCTGGTCATTTCTGGTGGTTACCAGCCACCCATGGTCAGTCCCCACAGCTGCAGGAGATTTGTGGTCCTGTCATTACCTCTTGCTGTTGACTGGGGCTAGATCAGGCCTCTGGCTGCCGAGGCAGGGACCAGGACCTGCTCCACACTTGGAGCTGAAGGAAAGACGCTGCAATTTGGAATCGGAAGCCACCACTATTGACATTGCTGACTCCCCCACTCAGGAGAGGATTACATGAAATAGACAGCAGGGACATCCAGATGGACGTGGCTTGCCGGACTTTTATTGGCCGACCGCGATCACCTTTTTCTGACCTTTAGAAATGACAGAGTGCCGTGTTCTCTTGACTCAGAGCGTAAATGCCAAGGGAAGGTGGCTGGGAAACCATGCCCCAGGATGTGCCCTGTCACTGTTTTATTATTATTTTTCTTTCTAATCTTAGCACACAATCCAAGAGTGTGCTAAAACGATTTGGGCCCCGTCCTTGAGGAGCTTCGGATATTAAGGGGTACAATGTTAACACAGACATAATAAGGGAGAACAATATAAAGGAGTCTAAAATGACTGCAGAATTGTGTGCAGCTGTCTGAGGGGGATGTAGGAGGAGCCCTGAGGGCTGTGGTAGCCAAGAAAGGCTTCAAGAAAAAAGTAACCTCAGCTGGGTCTTAGAGAACGTGCTAGATTTTGAGTAGGGAGATGGAAGGGCAGTCTAGAAGCCAAGATCAAAGGAGAAGTGACAGGAACTTTTTATACAATGTTGAGGAAAGTGGCACAAACCTAAGATGTGGAAGGACAAGCTGTGCGGGCAGAGCGAGGCCCCTGTTCAGGGGCAAAGCTGATCTGCTCTGAGTCTCCTACGCTGAGGGTCCACTGATGACTTCTCAAGGTCGCCGAGCAGCCCCAGTGCCAGACGCTGTGCTGTGTCTGCGCAGTCACAGGCGCGAAGCACTTCGTCAAACACATCGCATTTGCTCACACGCACAACCCCTTTGAAGCTTGCCAAAACACAGGTGCGCTTTTGTTTTGATTACAAACTCCGAGAGCTGCTGGTGGGACTCTCTGAGGCCACCATTGCTTCTGCAGCTGCTCATATCCTTCAAAGAGCCGAGGCCCGAGCTGCAGGGGCAGGGGTGCCTTTGACTTCCGAGGTTTAGGTGGCAGGTGCCTCTTCCACGGTCGCTCCCTCCCCCTCTGGAAGCAGAGGGTGCTGGCCTCTTTCAGAGCCGACTGCGAGCTTCCTCCTTGTCACTGAGGCCCCGCAGTGCCAAGTGCTGACAGGAGGTCGCGGCTGCTTTCAGCCGAGCATTAGCCCTAATGGGTTTGGCAGGATTTTAAAATAATCAAAACAAAGCAGGTTAAAAGGTTCGGTGGGGGCGGGATGTGGCTACGGCTTGAGCTCAGATCATAGGATATGCCCAGCAGCCTGGCCCAGAACAGCTCCAAGGCCTGATGCCAAGGGTCTGAGCTGAATGGAAATCTGGAGTGGCTTTATCAGAGAAATTAGTCCGTGATGAGAGCTGAAAAAGAGTCGTGAGTCTTAACTTCTATTTAGCACTCCAAGGGTAAGGTGTCCCATGTGGTGCTAAATTACTCCCTCTGGCTCTGGCAGTTCAAGGAATGAACAGGGCTGGGTGGGGAGGGGGGGATGCTTTTCCAGGAAGAAGGTGGGCAGTGAAGTGCCCCTGGAGAGAGCTGTGGGCAGACTCGGTTTGGCTTTGTTTGACAGGGTGGTATGAAATTCTTTCTGCACTGATTTCTGTCCTGTGATCTGATACCTAGGACATGTGTTAGAGCCAAGAAAAGATGGAACTTGTCAAGGTTGGGTATTGGCATTTTTAATACAGTTGGAATAGCGTACAAAATACCTCTGAAGGAAAGATTAGACCTTCAATGTGGTGGAAATGAAAGGAGTTACCCACCCAGCTTTCCTTATAACAGGGCATCGTGTTCCAGGCACTGCAACCTGCAGCCTGCAGCCTTCAGGTACGAACGCCAGCCTTCCGTAGTGATGTGTGCTTGCTTCCCTGTCCAGAGCTGAGAGATAAGAGTTTGAGAATAGCCAGGGAATGACTGCCTAGTCCACAACAATCCCTCAGTTTCCTCCCATTTCTGACCAAGATTCTCTTCTGTGTCTTCTGCCTTTGTCTTCCAACTCTTAGTGCTTCTGCAAGGATGGAGCTGTTGAAAAAATTCTTCCAGAACCACCAGGAGGGTCTGGTTCTGAAAAAGGCCAGGTAGGAGGTGCATAGGTGTCACACTCTGACACCAGGCTGCCCCCGTCTCTGGATGGTGAGCAGGACCTGCTGGGGATCTGGCCCTGAAGCCTGGAGGGGCCCACCCCTCACTTGGCCAGGGATCGACCTCAAAGCTCTCTTTGATTGCACATGACCTCAAACAGAATAGAGGACTGACACTAAGAAAATGGGGCTATTTCCTGAAAACCAAGGGGAAAACATGTGGCTAGCCTTGGGCCCAGCACATGAAAATGTTCAGAAATTGACACAATTACTGTCTTTCCCTTTTTTGTTCTCTGTTTCTGTCTCTGTGTGTGTGTGTGCATGTCTCTCTTTCTATGACTTGCCAGGCTCTGTCTCTCCTGTATATCTCCTCTGTATATCTCTCTTATTTTTCTCTTACTGCACCAACTTTTGCTATGTCTTCAAACACCTGGCAGAAGATGGCCACCTCTTATCTCTCAATTTTGCAAAGTCCTCAGTTCAGGCAAACAGTAGAGCTGGTCCTATCAGTGCCAATTCCAAATTCACTGAAAGAAATCTGATTACCTCAGACTAAGCCAGAGAAAGTTGAAAGGTTTCATAGGGAAGGATATGGTGATTGCCTGAGTTCTGATCACAGTATATGCCTAACAGCCTGGGTCCAGAGCAGCTCCAAGGCTGTGGTCATGGGGCGGCGTGGGGTGGGTTGTGAGGTCACAGAATGTTAACATAGGAAATTAACATGGCTGCATGGGCCTGTATTCACTAGGGCCCAGCTCAGAGATGCGTGTGTGTGTGCACAGACACACGCTTGCACATGTGCGTGTGTAGTCTTATGGTTGCGTAGAGCCCTCCTAAAAGTACCTACCACATCAGAAAGACATCTAGACAGAAGAAATTTGGATCCATCTTTTATCCACAAATTTTTTTGGAAGGCACCTTCCTGCTGCGTACTTCAGCAAAGTTCCTCATTAACATGGCCCTCCTGAATTAGGAGATTGGTCCCAGGTTCTCTAATCATCCTCTGCCTTCCCAGGATGGAGAAGCTGATGTATGCTGGGGAGTCTTTTGTGAATTTACATTTCCTTTAATATGCATTGGGCACAGATGGTTACCAGGTTGTCTCCTATCCATAAGTCTTCTTTCATCAAGGGCTGATCAAAATTTAGTGTGAGCAGGTTTTAAGGGACAAGCTTTTAGGCTTGGAATGTGCATATAAATAAAAATGTTGCTGTAGCGGCTCCATTGTTAATGAAAGAAAAATGATCCATGTCCTCTTCTGGGATAACGGAGTCTCTGAATATATTTATTTCAAGATGTAGGTGCTGGGGGAACCAACCACAAATCACAGAGCAACCATTAATGAGCCTCTGTCCCTACCTGTTAAGCTTATTAACTGCCTGTTACCTACAGTTCTATATCCCACTTGGGGAAACACAATGGATGTTTCGGCAATGCAAAGGCTGAAAAACACAGAAGTTAATCAAAGGCGCCGGTGGGGGCTGGAAATGCAATCAGAAGACATGTGCTGGCTGAGATTATTGGGGGACTGGGAGGTGGCTGCGAGGAAGGATCTGATGCTTTCTGATCAGAAATTTAGCTAATTAAATCCCCTGTCCTTTATTCAGTGTCCTCTTACTCCATGCATGCTGAGGACATGAAAAGCACTGTCCTTGCCCTCAAGGAACCTGCATGCTAATTGGGGGGCATGCTCTACTTGGGAGAGTCAGACTGATTCTGATGCAAAGCAAGTTCAGGGTAGCACTGCAGAGGCTGCATGAGTAAGTGCTAAAGGAATAAAAAATGGGGGAGTGTGATTAAAGTGGACAGACAGCTGAGCCATGAGAGAGGCCTTGGGTTTTGCTTCCATTCTATGACATGACAGTGGCTGTGTCGTTCATTGCTCCCACTCTTGAGTTCCTTATTGATAAAATAAGAGTTTCATTTTGATCATTGCTGAAGTGTAGCATTGCTAAAGATAGCACTTCAGCTCTCCGTGAAACAAGAGTAGGGACAGAAAATTGATAAGAGGAAGGGATGTTTGGGCTGATTTGGGCATTTAGCAAAATATAGGATTGAATTCACAGAGAGGAAGGAGGAAGCCACTCTTGGCGGGGACACTATTGTGCGTCAGGCCTAGAGGTGGTACGTGTGCATGCAGAGGGGAGGCCTGTCTCGTGGTGATGAGAGCCACGGACCGAGGGGAGTGGGTAAAATCTCACGCAAAGAGCTGGGCAGCGTGTTGAGGAAGGCAGGCAAAGCAGACCTAACACCTGAACCAAGAGTAACATTCCTGAACCCAAATATTCAGGAATATTCCCAGTTGCTTCCCAACTTTAAGGCAAGATCCGACTAAAAGCAGCAGCAGTCTTTTTTGAGTAATTTGAAGGTGGAGATAAAAACTGAAAACTAAACACTAAAGCCTCAGCTCTATGATTAATTAAAAGGATCATCTCAAATGTAGAAAATTGCTTAAATAAAAGAAGACACAAAATGGCATAAGTGTGCCTCCATATGTTAATTATGGCTATTTTTCTTTGTTTTCCTGCTGCTGCTACAGCCATGTCCCATCTATCACTTGGTTTCGGGCGTCATAATCAATCGACTGTACCATAAACAACATGTTGTACATGTGGCAAATGATAACCGCATTTAACTCGACACAGGGTGAAAACAGCCTTTTATTCATTCTTCCAGTCTCTCAGAAGAGAAAAAGAATAGCTTTCAATTAATTCCTTATTGAGCCAAACAGATCGTTTTTTTATGCACTTTGCTGGGGCAGAGAAGCGTGGCCTGGCAGTCAGTGCTACCACAGAATGCACCCACTGTGCAGGGGCCACAGGGTGCCTGTTACCCCAGCGCTCAGAACAGTGCACACAGGAGGCGCTCCATTGCTGCACGTCAACCAAATCACCACTGCTATTTTTACTTTTTCTGAAAGGTGGTCAATTTCATGGAGAATTGATGTTCGTCAGCAGAAGGGTTATTTTGACCCATGGAAGATAGCAATTTTTTTATTTTGCTGGTTGAAAATAAGTAAATATAGTAGATCTCTTAGTGACTGCTACTGGACTAACATCCTACTTCCCATGGAATTAACTGATTCTCTTCTGTTTCTTCTCTCAACGTGATGGCCGAAGTTCATGGCACACTGCACGTTCACAGCCAGCTGACCGACCGGTGAACATTATGCCTTGTTCTTTTTCACCCTGGTTAGCCGTATGCCTGTGTGCTCACCAAGAGCCAGTTGTTTGTTTCCAAATCTCTTCCTTTCAGTTATCCTTAATATTGGAATGAAAGAATTAATTAAATATTACATAGACTGATGCTCCCTATGAAAAATAAGTGGATGAGTTGAATCCTCTGGAGGAACTCAATAAAATCAAGTACTTAAAAAGTTTATGTTAAATTAGTGGGAAAGACACGTGTCGATGGTAGAAAAGAATGCCAACTTCTAAAAGAAATAATACACTATCAACTTTAAAGAAATTAAATCTGGAAATAATTGGTGATGAATGGGTTGTATGAGTGTACTTAAAGTAAAAAAGACATTGTACAGCTCCAACTGGTAAATGCCTCTTCAAAGAAAGTACATTTGAAAATTCAAGGGAAAAGAAATATTTCAGCCATGTATGCATGATTTTTGATAATTGTTTGCTGCTTTCATAAGCTTTTTTCAATTAACCAGTCAAGTATTTTTTTCTGATTGGTAGGTAGCATAAGAATTCTACTAAAAAAATTAGAGTTCTACTAAAAAAGTTTGTGAATACACAAAAAAATTAGTGTATTCAAAGAGAATTAAGGCCATACAAAATTAGCAGTGTAACTTTGCAGTGAAAGCACAGTGATTGGTGGTCACACCTCTGGACTGCAACAATACGGGAACTTCCCTGAGCATCTCCAAGTGAAATGCGACCCAGGTCAGTGTGCCTTTCAAGGAAGGGATGCTGCTTTCAATAACAAACCTATCTTACAATCAGCTAGTTGTTTATCTTATACATAGTGCTCTCTATTTTTCTTTTTTGTAATGTTTTAAAAAGCGTTTTATTTTGAAAATATTTCAAACTTACGGAAAGATAGAAAGATACAACTACAATGTAATTAACTTCCATCCATATATCCTTTATCTAGATTCACCAATGTTAACATTTTGCGATCCTTGCTTTGTCTCTCTCTCTCTCTCTCTTTCTACAAACTCCTCTGCTGAGTCTCCCCTTCCTTTTTCCTTTTTTTATCATTGTTAGATTTGCTAAGTGATTTGAGAATGACTTGTGCATGATATGACTTTTACCGATAAACACGTCTATGTGTGTTTCTTAAAAACAAGTATGTTCTCTTACATACCCACTATATGATGATCAAATTCATGAAACTTAACATTGATGTAATAATATTCTCTAATACACAGTTCATACTTACACCATGTCTTAGTCCCCTTAGGCTGCTATGACAAAATACCATAGAGTGGGTGGCTTATAGACAACAAATTTACTTCTCACAGTTCTGGAGTCTGGGAAGTCCAAGATCAAGGTGCTGGCAGATTTGGTGTCTGGTGAGGGCCAATTTCCTTGTGCCTTCTTGCTGTGTCTTTACATGATGAAAGGGGTAGCTAGCTCTCTGGGGTCTCTTTTATAATGACGCCAATCTCATTCATGAGGCCTCTGCCCTTAACGACTTAATCATCTCCCTAAAGACCCCCACTTCTTAATATAGGATGTATATATGCTATGTATAACCTATGTAACCTTAGGGATTAGGATTTCAACACATACCTTTTTCGAAGACACAAACATTCAGACCAGAGCAGATCACAACAAAATAATGTCTTTTATAGCAGTTTTTTCTTGATCCAGGATCAAATCCTGGATCACTCATTGTATGTTTTTAGTCTCTTTAATCTTGAATAATTTCTCAGCCTTTGTTTCATGGCATTGGCATTTTAAAAGAGTGCCTGGCTAGTTGTTTTGTAAAATGCCCCTCAGTCTGTTTGCCTGACTGTGTCCTTATCATTACTTTCAGGTTAGGTCTTTTTGGTAGGAATGCTACATAGATAATATTGTGTCCATCTTAATGTGTCACACCAGGAGGGACATGATGCCAGTTTTTCCCATTATTGATGACGTTAGCTTGATTGTGTGGTCATGGGGGGCATCCTTTGGGTTTTTCCACTGTAAAGTTATATCTTTCTTCTTTGTAATTAATATTTGGAAGCTATAGAAACATACTATTTCTTATCAAACTTTCACCCAATTGTTCTATCATCCTTTGAGAATTCTTCTCTGAGTCTGTTATTACTATTATGGTTGCCAAATGCTATACTTCTTTCTTTCTACTGCCCCAAGTTCCAAATAGAGAAATCCAAGTGTTTGTCAGAAATTGGAGGTGAAGGATAGGGAAAAAAGAATATGTATTCCCTCCTCACCCCACCCTATCCTTGACTCGGCCAGTAAAGCAAAAATGGATTTTTTAATCTATTCACCTTGTCTGCAGTTGTACTCCAGTTCTTGGGGATGCCATGTCCCTAGATGTCCTTCCCTTCTTTGTCATGCCAACCCCTACAGTTTCTCAGTGATTTTGACCCCCTTGTTCTCCATCCCTTGTATTTCTGCCATTTTCCATGTCCACACTGAAAACGTGGGAAATCAGCTATTTTCTGCTGCACCCAGTGTTTTTGCTGAATGGAGAGTGTTGGGCAAAAGGAGGCAGCCAGGAAGGCGTCATGTCCTGAGAGTAAAGAAGGGGCGGGGGAAGAAGCCCCTGAAGGGTATGTCCTCAGAAGGGACAATCTCTAAAACATAACTGTGTGCATTACAGAGGTTAATCTCCCAGTAGCTTGGCATCTCCTTCTATTACCTTGTGGCGCTAAGTGTCTCTCTACTCCTCAGATTTGAGATGCATTTTTTGCTTTATTTAGTGCCTACATGTGCTAGTGCTTAACTTTCGTTTACTCATTTACATTTTGCAATAACCATGTGTAATAGGTACTATTGTTAGAGTCTCCATTTCACATGTGAGGCTTAGGGAGGTTGGTCTAAGACCACAAAGCTGATAACCAAGGTGTTATTTCCAGAGGCAACTTCCTTTGCAGCTGTGTTTCAGAGAAGTAAGGAAAATAGGTGTCAGAAAGCTCATGCATGTAAGTATGGATTTACCTTTTGGACCTCCAGCTAGAGTTCACTGAGTAAATTTTGAATAAAATTATGCTTTCCAATGTAATAATCTTGGTGATATCGTGTCCCCTGACAAACGGTAACTCTTCTCAAATCCTAACTGATTCTCATGAGAAATAACAGTGGCCAGGCTGACAGATGGCAGCTGGACAGCTGGGAAGGAATCAACAGGGGCTCCCCAGTGGCTCCCTACAGAGAAGCTGCAGTGAACATCTTGACATACCCAGCCTCTGAAACAAATCTGAGAACAGTGAAAGATGCTTTCACACTGACAAACTGAAAATCCAAAGAACTCGTGCACTCATGCATCGTGTTCTTGTAATCTCTTTTGATGAAAAATGCATTTTGTGTATCTACTCTTACTCTAACGAGTACAGAGTAGGGTGGTCTGGAGAAAGTCACTTTATCTCAGCTGCAAAATAAGAAAGCAGGATTCTTAAAAGGTCCCCTTTAGTTTCATGAGTCAAAACATGAGTTGTTACTGTAATCATCTAGTTTTAGAATATCAATAATGTCTTTGTTTATGTGACACATAAACATGACCTATGCTGAAGTTAATCCTGATGTTCAAACCACAGTAAAATTCTTCAAGACAGTGCTTTCCTAATTGGTTCCTGGAGTAGACACTTTTGGTGAATAAATTCTTCCAAGACAAGGAAGAGCTCTGAGATCATTACCATATTCAGAAGACAAATGTATCACCTCATGAAAATGTTAATGGGCAGCATTAATTGGAAGCAGAGACCAGGTTGGGAGTTCCCTGTAGATTCTGAGAGCCACAGAGCACTCCGGGGTGACAGAGCACATCTTTAGGTGACAGATTGATAGGGCTGGGCAGGGAGTGTTTTAAGTCCCTTAAACTTCCTGATTCTCTTCCTCTCCTTTTGGTCTGTGTCTGCCTTTGTTCTTAGCTTCCACCTCCTCACTCTCTCCCTCTGCTCCTTAGCAGTGCTCCTAAGCTCTGCTATACATTTCGGACATGACTACTGAGGATCAGCAATGAGAAGAAAAGGGAACAAAACCAGGGAAAATGTTGACTTCAAAGGAGGAAATAAAGAGACATCAAGTTGAAAATTAAAACTGAAGAATAGATGTAACATCTACCATAAGGTATATAATCCATGAGGACTCACCTTTCCCATCTGTTTGTCTAGCTATTATCTTTCCTCTTGTTCCCCTTTGAGAGGTCTATTCATAATAAAAAAATACAAACAATAAATTTCTTAGCTTAATTTTAGCTGCACTCTAGTGTTTTTTTCCTTGTGCTCCTACTTGAAAATGATACTATCTTATTGTACTTCACTTATTTTTTGTTAGCTGCCTCTCTTTGCAGAAAAGGAAGGGATACAAACAACAACAAACAGGAATAATTTATTCAATTGTGAAGAGCAATCAATGAGTTTCTATTATCTATAATGACAATCAACACTTACGTAGAGTGTGGACTGGTTGCCAGACACACCGTTCCGTCATTTCACATATACTGACCCACTTAATCCTCCAACAGTCCTATGTGGTAAGTACCATTATTGCCCTTCCCCACCTTTTGAAAGGTAGGAAATTGAAGCCTAGAGCGATTAAATAACCCATCCAAAGTCACAACTCTAGCAAGTAGTGAACGTGGGCCTTGAGATCATATACTCTGAGTCCAGACTCCAGGCCTTTGATCGCTGGGTGACGCTGCCTCCCTCTGGTGCACTATTACGGGTATGGGGAGTGAGCACATAGGAACAAACCCAGCAGTGCAATGAACTGGGTGGGAGTAGCTATTCAGGGGAAAGTGACTGCCTACAGCTACTCCGGAGGAACTAGAATACACATAGATTTAAATACAATCCAATTTATTTCCTAAGCCCAAGAGATCCTACTAGAGATTTTGGCTTTCATATGGATTATTGGTTTTGATTTTGCAAAAAAGCTTTCAAGACGTTGGTCTCTTTTGGTAATTTTAAACTGTGATAAAGAAATATGCTCCTCTGAAATGCCCGCCTTCTCTTGGGCACTTTGGATGCCTTACCTTTCTCTTCTTTATCTCCTATGCTGCCCTTTGTCACAGTTCCAGCTTTTTCTACCTGATGGGCAGCGGTTCACTTGCCTCCAAAGCAGTGCCATCTGAGATTATTTCAACTTGAAACCTCATTTTTGGCTCTTTTACCAGAGAGCAAAGCCCACTTGCTCAGAGGCTGTGGCTGGGGGCAGTTGATGTATCCTGTATCCCTTTGAAGATCGGGCCTGGAAGTATTCTCTTAAAGAGATGTCCACTCCAAAGCTGACCGGTGCTGCTTCTGTGCTAGTCCAGGTGGGACAGTCTGGAGGGATACTTTGTCCTTTATATTTGTGGATATTGTTTTGGCTTAACTTAAAATCCTCACTGATTCCAGGTCCTCTGAAGTGCTGATGAGAATGTCCAGGTGAAAGAAGAGAGTTGCAAATATTCCTTTGAAATTCACCCATTGGCTGGGGCCCTTTTAGCCCCAGCCACCAGAGCCAGAAGCAGTTTTGAGTTGTTTTTTGCTTGAGCCCACAATGCTTTTAGTGAGGGGGGTTGGAGAGGAGAAGGGAGTGAATATAAATGTTGCGTCTGGTCACATGCCATTGATACAGAAGGATAAATTTGTTAGCACTTAAATCTTAACCAAGAGATTTATGAGACATGGGCCTCCATACTTGGTGGAAGCCTACTCCATTTTTTGAACATTAGTAAAAGTCAGTTTCAAAATGTCTTTCTTTAAGGATATCCCAACAGTGTGGCTTCCTTTCAAGCATGATTATTTTGAGTGGTGGCAATGTTTTAATTACCCTACCGTGTTCTTTTAAGGATGATGTCCAGCGACACAAAAGTGACTCAGTGATTTCCATTTAGCTGACAGTTTTTCCTTTGTCAGGTTGAGACAGCCTTGCGCACATGTTTGAGTATATGGTTGACTGTAGAAGGCCCTTGGCTATATTTTATACCTTTTCCATCTTAGTTAGAATAACTAGTCCCAGTGTTTCCTGGCCAGTCCAAATTTATGCCTGCTCTCCCAGCTTAATTGTGAATATGCCTCTTTCCCTCTAAAACTTGTCCTAATTTGGATGGTAAATTATGAGGTTATCCTATTTCTGGGGAACTCAGAACAGGTGTCTTCGGTGGACATCCACTGTGATATAATAGAAAATTGGGATTTAGAGCTAAAAATCTAAATCCTGGACCTGCCATGGGTGATGGGACAAGTAATTTAAAATCTCTTTGAGCCTCAGTTTGCTCATCCATAGACTAGAAAAAATGATACCACATGCAGATTCTGTGAGAGCTAACTGGGTCAATACACATGTGCAAACTGGAACCCAATAGGGAGTCACCGTCTTTGTTTACATAGAAAGTCTTTTCACCTGAGGCGAGGGTAGGGAGAGACTGTACCTAGCTTTATCGTAAATGAATTTTTGTGATAGAAATGGGGCAGAGAATTAAGTGAAAGAAGAGAGCTTGAGGGCAAAGGAGGAAATGAATTAGAAGTAATTCTGGGGCAAGACACAGGATTGCTGATTTTAAACATCGCATGGAAATTATTTCCACTCAGGGCTACGTAATAATTGCACACGGATCTTCCAGGGTGTGTTTGAGGTTTCTCAATGTGTTTCATGTCTTGAGGCTTTTGACACCTTTCTATGCTCCAGCCCCTCTCTCATGCTCTTTTGAAGTGGGCTTAGCTTCCTCTGAAAACACGGCATTCTGTGCGAAAGCTGTGGATGCTCTGGGACTTGAGTCTCCAAAAACAGAAACAAATTAGCTAGAAAAAAACTGCCGATTGTCATGCTGGAGAGACTAAAAGAAAAGTTGATCCAGACACACTATCCTCAGGCAGTTGGTTGCAGCTGGTTAAACATGAGTTACAACGAAGTTGCATGTGGGATGTGTCTGCAAGATGTGAATGTCCAAACATAACCAGATTCTATTTTCTCCTCTTTCTATGACCCATTTGCTATGTCACCTGGAATAGGGATATGTTGATACGTGAGATGTTACAGCCTCGAACACATTTTTACTTATTGGTCCTTATCAGTGAAGCGTGTGTTTACTTATAGGAAATATTATCCATATTTCTACAATTCAAATGTAACCACTGTTAAGGTTTGGACATGTTTTATCTAATATTTGGTCATATTTCTACAATTTTGATTTCCTTTTTCTCTCAAATTACGTTAAAATTTTATCATGTTGATATTTCATTGGGCAGATTTTCTAAAAGTTGCAGTGATTCCTAAAATGTTAGATTTGTTTTTTTCACATTTTTGAAATATCAATCTTTGTGTGTAAATCCTTGAGATTATTTCTTTAATATGAAAATAAAGAAAGGGAAATTATAGGGTGAAAGATATGAACCTTTTAAAGTTCTTTACACATATTGAAAACTGAAAAGCTAGTTTAAAATACTGCTATCAGTTCACAACTAACTTAATGTTATTCCTTTTCATATTCACTTTAATAATACGTAGTAGTACTGTAAACTATAATCATTGCAACTTATCCTTATATCAACTGTAAAACATTTTATGATCAAGTTAGCATGTAAGGTAAGTTGGATTTTTCAATATAAAAATTCTGATTTCTACTCACACTGATGATATAGATTGACTATTATTACACTTGTGGTGTCTCATGGCTGGATATTTTTCTGGGATTATTGATGGTTCCTTTCCTTTATCATCATTGTACTCAAATTATTTTCAAAACCAGGCTGGCAGCAAGAAGGGAGGAAGGGAAGATATTTCTTCCTTTATAAACAGCTTAAGTAGTTTCAGGTGGTCTACATTTCTGGAATTTGCAGCATATTTTGATACAAATTGTGAAAACAATGTTTTTGTCTTTAAAAAATAACTTTTATATTCTATTAGCTTCTTGGATGTGCATTCTAAAAACTGGACAGAGAGTTTGGAATGAATTTCCCTAGGTGGAGGCTCAGAATCTGTGATCGTTTTGTGTCTCTTTGAGGTGGAATCCCAGGTTTAACAAGACAGCTCCCACCTCTGCAGAGCTCTCTTACCACTCGTCACTGGCAGAGAGAAACCTCTTCCCCGCAGGCTCTCCAGTAGATAGTCCTCTGGTTTGCCTTTCTCCTTCTCTGGTGGAGAAGCAAAGCAACTGGCCAAGAGAGAAGATCCCATCAGAACGAACACCAGGACTTGGATCAAGGCACCACAACTGAGAACAAGGAGACTGTCAGACTCCATGCTCTGTGCTGTGACTTAGCCATTCACGGCCAACACATTTTCTTTGGGAAACACACCATTCAGTTTCCACTCAGTTACATGATGAGAGAACAATACTTGTTTTGAACTCAGACAACTTTTGGTCAAGATGGATATATTTAGACCTGATTTGGCGTTTTCTACAACCTCAATAGTCTCTTCATCAACATTTTAACCTTCTCTCCTCCTGGCTTAAGCTACTCTCATCCTCATTTTCTTCAATAGTTATTCTGATAAGGTAGTTTCTAGAACTTTCCCTCTGTTCAGCCCTCCTTCACATCTTCACCAAGCTTGTTGGTCTCATCTGGGATGTATGTAGTTAGCCAACATTTTTCTTGAAATGTTATGCCTACGTGACCCCGATACTTCATGTGTTATCTCCTATGGCTAGCCCACATTCCAACAGAGCGATGTATTTATGTGGTCAGGATAATAGTATTGAGACAGTCCAAAGTTCAGCTAGTTGTTTCTCCATCCTGACACAGCACACTGTTTGCTATAATAAACTTGTTGTCTTACTATAGCCCTACAAGTAACCACTAAGACAATTTTAAGTCTCCTTATTCTGAACTTGCAGAGTGGCCTTTTCTTGTTTTCTATTTTTTAAAATTTATTTGGATATAGGACTTAACATCTATTCCATTTCAAGTGTAACTAAGTTTAAGTTTAGTACACTTAAGTTTAGGTCTAGGGCCTTAGTATCATACTATATACCTAGAAGGTGCTTAATAAATGCTTGTTAAAATGCCCAACATATGCTTTTTAAATAAATAGGTGGCTTTAGAGTCTTTCTGCTATCGTTAGAGGTACCTTTCATCCCTCTCACCCTTTCCTTTTCCTCTTCATTGTATTTTAGATTCTTCCCAAAGTTATCAGTGTAGAAATCTATTTCTCTTTCATCTCCCTACATGCATTAATGAAAAATCAGAATTTGCCTCTAATGGTCTTAGTGCCACATTTTAAAAGAATAATAAAAAAAAAAGGTGTTCAGCATCCATTGCCCTCCTTATTATAACATTTTTCTGTTCTCTGCATGGTTTACTATTTAGAAATTACGGACTCTAGTATCTTTCCTATAGCAAACAGAAACAGCATAGGGTGAACCAGAATGATTAGTATGCAAGGAGCTGATTCGGGGATATTCACTATAGCTTGTCCTTTCAACGTGTCTTCTTTTGACATCTTCACCCTGGGTATCCTGGCAACAGAGCACTTCACAAAAACAGAAGTCCCATAGACACTGTTTGCTGAATTCCATCAGAATAATAAAAAGACTGTTTTATCTAAGCATTTGCTGAAGACAGTAATTTAGAAAAATAGCAAGACAGCAGCTAAATGTACTTGATTCATAAGAGACTGATAGAAACCCCCAGCCCAAGGATGGGTCTATGGGTCATATAATTTCTCAGCCATTTGCAGGAAGACAGGAGAGCAAGAAAGAGATGACTTGTAGGCTAAAATGGGAAGTAAACCAACATGAATGTACTGGAGTAAGAAATCCCCAAATGAGCCCATATATATAATGCTGAGCCCGCGTCTCCCTACAAGCTGGAGATGTGTCTCCACCACCGGCACAAACAACCTGAGGACAGACCTCTTGTGCTGCGTGTGGAGCCTCCTCCTCCCACTGCTCCTTTTGCTGGCTAGTAGAGTGGCAAGCTGGCTATTCAGAGTGGCATACTGTTCTTAGGCCTTAGGGGATCCAATAACCTTATAAGGCGTTTGCAACCTGCGATCCATTTTGTGCAGTGATAATGCTGTCAGTGGTCCCCTCTGGGCCTTAACTGGTTAATCAGAACATTGTCCTCAGATCCCGGCTATCTTTATGCTCAGGTGCTGGGGACTTTGGGGACCAAAGGGCACAGTGGGTAAGAGAATGGTTAACTGGATTGGTTTTGTACGTCCATCTGCCTGATTTTTTCAGACTTGTCCTATAGTTCATTTTCACCTCTCTTTTGTGACCAGAGGGCTCACTACGTTGGTGCGGGGACGGTCTGCTCTTCTTGAGAACAAGTTAGGAACTGTTCTCCCACTGCCAGGCTGATGTCTTTGTTGAACAGAGCTCAAGACTCAGTATGAAAGCAGGAGAGGACTTGAGGGACCAGAGGCTCAAACTCCTCATAGAATTGCAATCCAAGCATGCTGAGTATTAGGGTAGACACAGGTTGGCAGTGTGCCCAGCCCAAGAGCCTCCGCTTGGTGCCCACCCTCATACAACCCTCCCTCCTCATTTCACATCAGCTACGTTTCCACTGTGTGATCCTGACTCCCCACCCCCAGACCCCCTTCCAGGACACAGCTGGTTGGACCAGGCCCAGGCCCCTGACCCAATCTGTCTAGTCATAGTCTCCCACCTGGGAATCTGGGAGTGAGACTCAGCAACCCTTGTCAGTTCAGCTAGTGTTTTGAGCTGAGGCCATTTACACTTGGGGGCCAACTTCTGCTGGGCATGCAGAAGCAGAGAGATGAGAATGAAAGATCCACACAACAGAAATAGAGGCGAGAACATGGGCAGAAAAGGAGGGTGAGGGAGACCAGCTGTCTTGATTCTTGGTGGCTTTCTTGGTCTTAGTTCCAGTTTCTTCTGGGGTTCAACTCTACCTGTTTCCCCTGGGTTCTATGTGAGATGTATACCTCAGATTCTATTTGGCTTAATCTGATTTGAGTGAGTTTTGACTAATTATAATAATAAAAAAAAAGAGTCTTGACCAAGACAAACTGATCAAAGGCAGCTCCAGGACTGGAATCCAGGTCTCCTGTCTCTAGGCCCATGTATTGCCCACATTACTGGGCTCCTGCATGTTAGCTTGACTGCAGACTACAGCAGAAAAATCTCTGCCTTGGCAGCTCTGCTGGGTCCTGATGGGGCTGGAAGAGCTCAGGCCAAAAGTTATTACCTGAATGGTCCTCCTCCAGCCCTTTGTCCCAGGCTGTCCCTGAACTGGATGCTCTGCTGATGCCCAATGCTCACCCTCACTCAGGCTGGAGCAGAAATCTGTGCTATGGCCGCCCCATTTGCCCATCTGAGTCCATGTCTGAAAACCCCTCAGACCCTTGCGTTCCTGATTCATGTACCACCTCTAACCACAGCATGGTCAGTCTCTCTGGGTGACAAACCTGGTAACCTCTGCTTCTGTAGAAGGGTCACTTGGAAATCATCAGTGAAGAATTCTAGACAGGTCCTCACTTCCTGCTATAAAATGCCGGCTGTTGTTTTGTTGTTTGGTGCCATTAGGACCCAAGGGCAAGCTGGCTTTCTGAGTGAGGCTAATTGTTGGGGGCAGCAGGAAAACAGGAGCAAAACTGGGCTTCTGATCATGTAAACAGTGTTTCTGTAGCTCCCACTGCCTGAGGCTCCGTCTCTCTAGGACAAGGCAGACTGCGTGCACTTGGCATGAATAAAAGCCACGTAGCGATCCAGGTTTGATCTCTGCACAGAAGAGCTTCCTGCATAATTTATGGCTTTAGACTGGGCAGTCGTAGATTTCTGGGCAGAAAAGGAGGCTAACGTATTCTTGTGAAGCAAAAAATAGAATGAGTGGGATAAATGGTACTTGGGAATCTCCTCACATTCACATACTAATCAGAAAAAAAGTCCAAATGATGTGGATTATACTTTAAATGATATCTTGGAGGCCTGATTTGGCCTTCCTAAATTCAGGGCTAGCTGCAACTTCTCAGGGGAGGACAAAACCTTGTGAAGAGGGAAAGCTCTAGTCTTGGGGGCCATTGTCACAGGAACACTTTTCTTTCTGAAAGAGACAGCAAGTTCTGTCTGCAGGAACTGATGTGTAGCTAGAGAAAGCCAGGACACATCAACGCCAGAGTGGACTGGAGTCTCTGAAATTACTGTCCTTTTCCCTATCTATGGACACCTTCCTGGCTTCCCCTTCAAAATCCACCTAAGTGCAAACAAATACCCACTCATGTTCCCACACAAAGGCACATACAGACTCACAGCACGATAATGATCCCTTCGATAAAATAAAATTTCAAACTAATGTAGTAGTAACATGAGAAGGGTCTCCAAAGGCTGTGTTAGTTACCTACTTTTGCATGACAATTACCCTCAAAACTGATCAGCTAACAACCAAAGATACTCATGATCTGATGTTCTGTGGGTTAGGAAACTGGATCTGGTTTAGTTGGGCACCTCTGGCATAGGGTCTTTCACAAGGTTGCAGTCAAGGCGTTGGTGAGGCTGCTGTTGTCTCAAGGATCAGCTGGGCGAGGACGTGTTCCTAAGCTCACTTACGAGGCTGTTGGAGGTTTCCAATATGGTGGCTCATGGTGTGGTGGCTGGTGTCCCTCAGAGTCGGTGTGCAAGTAAGCAAAAGGTTGGACTGGGAGAGGGTGCCGAAGATGGAAGCCACCTAATCTTAAAAGCGACTTCCCGACTTCCCGTGGCCTCTGCTGCACCCTAAGCACTTGAAGCGCGTCACTGACTGCAGCCTGTACTCGGGGAGAGGAGATTCCACCAGGCATGAGTGCTGGGTGGAGGGAGTCACGGGGGTCGTTGTAGAGCTGCTGCCAAAATGGCCTTCTTAATTCTCCAGGCAGCCGCAGCTCTGCTCTGTGTGAGCGCCTCTTGTACTGGGAGCTTAGCCACTTTTGAGACTGCTGTTTCCATTGTGCTTTCAGAAGGTTTTCCCTTAGATTGAACCATAAAACCTGTGTTCTTAGAGTGGACATACTTTGTTGGTGGCTGCCCAAGTTCCCTCTGCTTTCTGGTCCTGGCACCCCACTTTCCCCCTGGGGGCTCACTCTCCCACATTCTTAGTCTAGTCTTGGGGTGGGCATAGGACCCAGCCCAGGACAATCAGGCATTTTATGTTCTTGGTCACAATGGGTAGGAATGCACACAGGCCTCAAGCTGACTTGACACCACACTTGTGAGGCACCTGCAGGTAGCGGGTGTCAATTGGTGCAATTGCTAACAACTCTGGCCAAGATTTTCCTTCCCAGACCACAAGCCTCCAAATTGGCAGTGGCCTGGGTGCCAAGGTTGAGCCATAGTGTTATGTTCTTAACAGATGATCAAAGCCAACCCACTGGACCAAATCAGCAGTCTGATCCCTTTTGCTTAGTTCCAAGGTCCCAGAGATTCATACCAGTAGCACAGAGAAAGCGACTTTTCTCCCTTCTCCCTGCCTCCAAGGGCAGAGTCTGCCCTGCCGGAGTGGAAGTCAAGCCCCCAGGCTTTGGGAGGGGCGCTGACTGGGGCCACTGGGTGTCTCAGCCCTGAAAGCGGCTTCTTTCCTTACTCCGCACCTCCAAGGGTGGGGCCTGCTATGCCGACAGGGGCAGGAGCGTTGCCTGAGCTTGCCCTGTGGGGCTGGAGAAGGGGTGGTGCCCAGATCTGCAACGCACCACAGCCTTTCTACACTATTGACCCCCAAAATGGCAGCTGCCCACCCACAGAGAGCCAGCACTGGAGGCAACTGCTGAGGGGGGCAGCTGGGGCTGGGTTTGGCAGGCTGTTTCAATGGGCTGCCAGCTGTCCCCACTTCTTCCCTGACCCACTGTCTCACATCAGTCCAATAGGGAGTCCTGCACTCTCTGTCCCACCCTGTGCCAGCCAAATCTTTAGCAGTTTCCAGCGGCAGAGTCCCTTTTGGCATTCACCTCCTTTGTTCTGGTCCTGGTGACTGCCAGAGGTGAGGTGCCTGTCTCCAAACTCCCTCCTGCAGATCCGGTAAGTGTCCATTCGGATCAGTCCCTTCCTTGCCCAGTGTAGACCTAGCACAGAGCACTGGAGAGTTCCATATGTTTCCCGCTATTGTCTCTTCTCCCCATAGCCTGTCATCCCATGCCACAACTTCACACTGACTTCAGGTGCTTCCCTGAGTGGATGTGGAGGTCAGTGGAGGAAGAGTCATCCTCCTGTGGGTCAGATCACACTGCCCTGGCCGGCCCACAGGCACGGCCATCCCATGCTCTGTTCCCTATTGTGTATCTCGCATTCTCCAGACTTTGTGGTCGATTCTCCAATTCACCTTTTTTTCCCCAGCGCTGCTTGTCCTGCGCTGCTTCTCTGCAGATTCTCAATGCTGTTCTTGTGGGAGAGCGATCCACTCGTGTGTAACTGTCCGTGTTCTTCACCTCTTACTCTGGGAGCTGAGAGCCAGGAGGTCACCACCAATCCACCATTTTCCTCTCCCAGTAACTCTATTTTAATTATTTGAGAAACTTCCAGACTGTGTTCAAAAGTGGTGGCACCATTGTACATTGCCACCTTTAGTGTGTGAGCATTCTGATTTCTCCACATCCTCACCGACACTGGTTGTTATCTGACTTTTTGATTCTAGCCATCCTAGTGGGTGTGAAGTGGTATCTGGTGGTTTCAGTTTATGTTTCCTTAATGACTAATGATGTTGAATATTTTTTTTCATTTGCTTAATGCCATTTGTATATCTTCCTTGGAGAAATGTCTATTCAGATCCTTTGTCTATTTTTTAATTGAATTCACTCACCCTGTTGACCAATATACTTTTTGGTGTGAGAACATGAAAGCCTAGCTCCATTCCCTTAGGCTGAGACAACTCTGAGGTATGACTTTCTCTCCAGTGTTCCTCTTAAGAATCAGAGAAGCCAATACTCTGTGAGACATTTGCCATCTTCCCTTCCCTATCAGGCTCCTCTGGGTGTACGTGGTGGTTTGTCTTAAAAAATGACTGCTTTCAATTCCTTCTCTGCCTCTATGCACATCATTCTTCCATCGCCCCATTGAGAAGCAGAGTCTCTGCCTCCATCCACTTGAATCTGGACCAGCTTGTGACTGCCTTGTCAGCAGAGGTGACAGAAGTGTCACTGTGACAGTGTCAGTGACAGTGACAGTGTCACTACAGCGGAAGTGACACTGTCCATTTCTGGTCCTACACTTAAGAGGCTAAGATTGGCAGCTTCCACATTCTTTCTTGAGTCATCATGTAGGAAGTGATGGCTGGAATCTTACCCAGACTTTTGCTTTTCAAGGTTTTTCTAATACCAATCCAGTTTTATTTTACTGCAAAACACTTTTTTTATTGTAAATTAGTTTCTCGCTGTAGAACATCTGAAAAATACAAAAAAGCATAAGATAATAAAAATCACTTCTTAGTGATAAACACTGCTAACATTTTCATATATATCCTTGCAGTTTTGCCTTTGCAAATAAATCTATATCTAGCTATCATTTGTCTATCAATCAATCTATGTGCATTTTATCAAAAATGTTCGGCTTGATTTATGTGTACTTTTCTTAAACTCTGTCAAGTTTCTGACCATGGTCATTAGTCTCCTGTTCTTAGCAGCTTAAGACACTCTGACAAAGTATTAGAAGGTGTTGGAGTTAAAGAGTTATAAATTAGGAAAGGAAGCATGAAAAAAGAAACAAGGTGACAGAAGGAGAGGGAATAAGCCACAATTTCTCTCTTAAGCCATATTAAAGTGTCTGATCCTTAGCACACCCTGTGTCTCCATCTTTCAACGCTCAAAACTGGGTGTCTTCATCTTCAAAGGACCACTTTTGTTAAGGGAATGGAGTGAATGAGCTGCAGAAGAACTTGTTTGCATGAAAGCAGTTACTCAGCAGATGCCCTGTTGCCTAAAATACTTAGTCTAGATAAACAAATGGACAACCAACATATATCTGTATGTTTTAGATGATGAAACTTTAAGGTAATGAGTTCTGCTTCAGGTAGCACAGAGTGGAATGAAATCATGGAAGACTACTCTCAAACGCTGACTGTAAAGCCTGGGGGTTAATTGCATGGATGGTGATGGAGGTGCTGGGGTGAAAAGGGTCGGAATGCACTGGCTGGCATACGATGCTGGATGCCCAATGTGGAGGTCCCGTGGAGGAGAATGGCTAGGACCTCAGCAGAATATCCTAAGTGAAGCCCATGAATCATTTGCAGCTCCAGAGTTACACAAAATAAATCACTGGATAATGCATCTGCTCTATTACGATGGTGAGGGCATGAGCACAAACCAAGGGAAAAAGATATACTGATAAGCTCAGGCTACTAAAGTTATGAAGAATCAAGAGAAAGTTGATTCCAAATGTGTATAGTGGGAATCTATGTAAAATTCAAGAAAATCTGCTTTGCTACCTTCTTACAGCAGAATAAGTAGATAGCAAATGAGTTAAAAGTAAAGAATCATTTGGCAAATGCAGTGGTTACCTTCTTTTTACCCTTATGAATATTGAAAATGTCATTTGTTACATCCATGCTTGGGAGAGAAGAGGCCTGGGGCTCTCATGGAGCATTAGCTTTTCTTCCTTTCTCTCTCTTGGCATGAGAGGGCTGGTCTCCTCTTCCGTGTTGGAGGATGCTGGCTTTGAGGCTTGCCAACACATCCTGCAGTCCCATGCTTGCTTGATGGCAGTGTCATTTTTTATTGGTTCTTACAACTTATCATGTCCAAGTTCCCTACCATTAATCATCAAAGCCTGCCATCTTCACATTTCTGCAATATAATCTAATGAATTTACATTCACTGAAACAAACCCCTTTTCCTGGCTTCTGTAGCCTTGGAAAAGGAATATAGATTTCTGGCAACTTGTCAGGTCAAATACAATTTCTTAATTCTGGCATCAACAGTTTTTTCTAGAAAGCACTTTTGCAAATCTGTGATTGTTGTAGCATTAATTAGAAAGATCTTTGACTTTAATAGATAGCAGCTATTGACCTTGATTGACTTCCCATGCTGAATTGAGGCTGAATGGCTGGTTGACAGGCTGAGTATTTTGACAAATTCCCTGACCATGCTGATTTACCTTAAGTAATGTTAGCATTTAGACAAAACAATGCCCATAACCTATTACATACAAAGATAACAGATAAATGTTAGAAAATAGTAAAATGGGGATGCATATCAAATTTAGGGCTTTTTCTATAGAATAAATTTTAATTATAAACAGAGCTTATTTGTTCCAAATTTGGGTACTAAAATGCATGCTGTATGGTTCTTTACCTCATTGTTATTACATAGTCATTTACATGCTTACCAAATGCCCACCATAGTGTATTAATGAGGATCATATTAGCAAGGATTAATAAAGTCCTGAATAGGGCTGTGGGGGTGGAAATAAAGAGAGGAGAGAGCTGAAGGACATTTCTAATATAGAACCCCCAGGAAAGCGATTCTGTGTATGGGAGGAAAAACGGTTTGGGTAACTATGAGCTCTTCCTCTTGAGAAACACCATTAATGGAGTAAGGGGAAATAATTCTATTTTGTGAGCATTTGATTCTAGGCATCTATTAGACATGAAGAAAATGAAAAATTGACTATTGAACACAGGAGGCCTTAGTGAGTTAAGGTGTCTGTCTGAAAATGTCCCTTCTTCTCCCTAGAGAAGCAGCAGTGAGCCTTTGGCCAGGGCCAGGCGGGGTCACAGTGCCAGCTACAGGCAGTGCCTGTATATAAGGTGTGTCTCAGGTAGATTTAAGAGAGAGGGGCTGGGTGTGGTGGCTCATGCCTGTAATCCTAGCACTCTGGGAGGCCAAGGCAGGAGGATTGCTGGAGCTCAGGACTTTAAGACCAGCCTGAGCAAGAGCAAGTGGTGGTGTACGCCTGTAGTCCCAGCTACTTGGGAAGCTGAGGCAGGACTATCGCTTGAGCCCAAGAGTTTGAGGTTGCTGTGAGCTATGATGACTATACCACTGTATTCTAACTTAGGTGACAAACAAACAAACAACAACATCAAGAAAGAAAGAAAGAAAGAAAGAAAGAAAGAAAGAAAGAAAGAAAGAAAGAAAGAAAGAAAGAAAGAAAGAAAGAAAGAAAAGAAAGGAGATAGGATCTGGCAAGAAGGCATATATTAAAAGCCAGCAGAATGGTCTGATCCTATGAATGAATCTCACTGCAATAAACTTCATTGTAGAAGAAATATCACTTTGTTTTCTGAAGACCAACTTGATTTAAGACTCTAAGTGTCCACTTCTTGTTCAATTGGTGGTACATTCCATTTCTGATATTGGGGCTCCTTTCCTCTCTTGGGATTGCACCAAAGCCTGGGGTGGAGAGAGGCCTTGCATGATGCTTGCAAAAAAGTCCTCTGATTTTAAGTCTTCTGTGTTCACTGCCAGCATCCTCTCATTATCTAAGTGTCTCAGTGTCTCCCGACATCTGGTGGCTTGCTGCTTCCTCACCACATGGGACACTGGCAATTTTGATGAAGGCAGTATCCTCTGTGCTTAGGGTCCTGCCCCCAGGGTGCACAGGAAGACATCTCTTTCTGGGGTTCTTGTGTCCTAAGACACCGCCATGGAGCAATACCATGTAGTTCTCTACTGCGCCCAGCACCGATGTTCTCCCTCTCGTCCAGCCAGAGAAATCCCCTCCTGCACGTTCTACTTTTCCAAGCCCCTCTGTATCTTCAGTCAAACCCTCTTCTCCCCGGTGGGTTTAGGGTTAAGGAAACACAAACCAGAAAAGCCAGCAGGCTTGTTTTGCACTCTGCCATGGAACTACCTAAGGCAATGAATCAAAGAGCAGGCTACCTGCTTTGATGAGAAAAGGAAAAGGGAAAAGCATGGCAGGAAAACGACTCCAATTAATAGCACACAACATTATGAGGCTGCATCAGCCATGACCCCGAAGGGGTTAGGGAGAGGCAGTTCCTAGGGAGAGGGATTTGAAGCCAATGCTATGAAAAGCCCGGTAAGCCCGCAGATTGCAGGGCTGAAGAAGTGAGTCAGGGGAAGAAGCCTGAAATCATTCCTTCAGCTGGGGAGGAAGCATTTAGCCAGCTCATCTTTTCTCAGGATGTTCAGAGTTCCATGGACATGAGGGGAGAAGCAGCTCTAGGACTTTTTCTTTCCATATTTCTTGTCATCAGGGCTGCTAAGAGAGTGGAGGTTTACCCTCAGAAGGAACTTGGGATTACATGACTTACCACAACTTGATTGATCTGCTCTTGTGTTTCTGCTTCCTGGTATGCCCTGCCCCCCACAACCCCAGTGAAAGGCATTGCTGGAAGGCTCAGGGTGGGTAGAAAGGGAATATTACTTGTTCCACTGCTGGGCTGGACTCAGCGATTGGCTAACTCGTGGAGCAGAGAAGACACAGCTGATGGTGCTCTTTCAAAATAAATCAGCATTCTGGGCACTGAAAGAGAAACCAGGTTTGAGGGAATAGCAAAGACGGGCTGAGAAAAGATCAAACCACAGAAGGTCAGGTACCACCCAGAGGTTTCTGGCAGAATGAGGTAGCAGCTGGGGAAAGGCATCAAAGGAGATTCTCTATGCACAACTCCCTCATTCCGATGTGGGCTGCATCTTTGAGTCCGCCCAGTGAAGATCAAGAGAGAAGAGGGCAGGGTGTGGGGAAAAAGCGGCAGCTTGGCAGGCGCTGATGTGACAGAGGACTGGGAGGAGTGGCACGAGCGGCTGATGGAGAGAGGGCAGGGCAGACCCGTGTGTGCTGAGCCACAGCTTCTACATGGAAGCCATTCTGGGAGGGTGCGGGGGGCCGGAAGCACCTTTCCCCACCAGACACGACAAGCGCTAGTCGCAACATCATGGGCTGGGCGCAGGTGTAGCTTCAATGGTCTGGGCGGGGTAGGGAGTGGGCCGGTGAGTGTGGAGCCCAGCACAGACTGGGACGTGATCGTGATCAAGACCACAGGAGTGGACAGAGCCAACCTTGGGAAAATCACTTTTCCTTGATAGGACTTATATTTTTTCACCTGTAAAATGAAAATACACTTAAGGAGTTGTATTAAATGAGATCATGCATTTGTTTATTCATTTATTCATTCAACTATTTTTTTTCCTGGGCAGTGAGGACATAGCAGTGCAAAAAATAAGATCTCTGCCTCCACAGAGGATGAAGACAATAAACAACTCAATGTAGAAATAGAAGAGAAAGTGTCAGGTCCTGAGAAGTGACAGGAGACAAAACAAAGCAGATAGAGTGATGGAAGGCACAGCTTCAAGTAGGGTCTTGGGGAAGGCCTCTGGGATGAGGGGAGACACACAGCCCTGGGAGCAGGTCGCAGCTGTCTGATGGAAGAGCATTTTAGGCAGTGGGAACAGCAAAGAAAACCCTGAAACTGGAACAGGCCTGGTGTGTTTGGGAAATAGCTGGAGGCCAGCGACAAAGAAACGATTTATCGCAAATGGGGTTAGAGAAGTAGCTGGATCATGGGGAGCCTTGTAAGTCGTGGGAAGGACTTAGGATATTATTATAACTTTGATGGAAAACCCTAACATGTGCAAAGAGTTTCATCAAAACATGTATAGAGCACTTCCTATGGGCCAGGCCTTGTTCCAGGCACTTCACTAATTCAGTCCTCACACGACCCTAAGAAGGGGCCCAGACGGCTAAAGGACGTGCCCAAGATCACATGGCTGGCCGGTGGCCGAACCAAAGCAGTCTGCCTTCAGATTAATGCCCTTGACTTCCTCCCTTTGCACAATGTCAGGAGCATAGGAAGGGCTCAATGCACAATTGTGCTGTTGCTGTTTCAACCCTTTCATGGCTTCACATTTCCCTAGAAAAGCATCCTGTCTCCCCAGTAGAGTCTGCTAGCTCAGCTGCTCTGGTGCTGCCACCCCTGTGGCTTCCTGTCATGCTACCCACTTCCTCTGTCACTATCCTCCAGGCACAGGTGCGGTGCCTCTGCCTGCAGTGCTCTTGTCCCCAGAGTCCCGTGGCCAGCGGAGCTCATCCTCTGCTCAAACCAGACTTCTGATCATGCAAGCGGAAAGGGAGGTCCTCCCACCCTGTGATTGTCTTTGCGGCTTTCTTCTTTCTTCCTTCCCCTGCTACGCTCAGATTATTTCATTTGTTTATTTACTTGTTATTTTCGTTTTTGTATCTCTTGTCCATTAGACTATAAGCTCCATAATAGAAGGGACATCTGGCTTGTTCGCCTCAGCATCCTTGGGGCCAGCGCTCAAAACATATTTGTTGAAGAAATAAGTGAATGAGCAAATTATTATTTTTAAGAGCAGATCTTTATGAGACATTTCAAATGTTTTTTCCTTTTTTTTTTTTTTAACAAACAACATCCATTTGGAAATGGCATGATTGAAGTGTCATAGTCAGTTATATCAAAGTGTTCATGGTCTTGCTTTTCCATAATTGAAAAGGTTTTAAGTTTTACACAATTTCAAAATGAATAAAACTTTGACTTACCTTTTACAATTTAAATTACTAATTTTGTGCATTATTTACAGTCTTCTCATTTTGCTACCAGTTACAATTTGTTTTTTCTCATGGGAATGTCTTCTAAAAGTCTAAATAATTATTTTTCTAACCTAAATGAGTAATATTATAGACAAGTATTTAAAAAAACAAAACTCTGATTAATCATTAATTAATGTGTTAATTAATTAATACATTAATTAATGCATTCAAACACTAATTGAGTGCATCTATGAAACAGGTACTGTGCTACACCCTGGAGCTAAAAGACAAATATGTCAAAGCCTGCCTTCCCAAAGAGCTTATAATTTAATAAGAAAAAAGAACAAAATTACAACCCAGTGTGATAAATTCTATGGTAGAAGGAAGCCCAAGATAATATGTGAGAAGGAGTAAATCCCGGATGGGGGCAGGGAGCAGGGAAGGCTCCCTGGGTATGTGCTGAGAGACGCTCTGCAAGCGGCAGAGGAAGCCAGGGGCCAGAAATGGTATTCTGGGGTGAGGGAATCGGGTGTGTGAAGGTGCAGGGGTGGAGACAGCCTGGAACATTCCAGGAGCTACAGTCAGAGCAGTTAGAGCCAACCGTACATGGATGTTCTCAAAGTGCTCCTCATTGGCAACTATACAAACGCAAGCTCTGCTGTGTGGCTCTCAGATTCCTCCGCAGGTTGACCCCGCCCTTTCCCCCCCGATAGCTCTTCTCCTCTGCATTCACGGTTGTCCTATGCACTCCATACCCACCCCAACCCGTACACCTTAGCTCCTGATGTTCCCCGTCCAGAATGCCCTTGCCTACTGTCTGGGGTGTTTAAAACCTTTCTCACCTCTCATAGTCTGTCTCAACTACTACCTCTTCCAGGAAGTCCTCTTCGGCTATACCTGTCCATGGTGATCTCTCCCAATTCTGAATTGATTTTGTCCTTTAAGACAATATCTTAAAATCTATTCCATTATCTTTTAATTATTTTGGATGTTAAATTTGCATTCCTGACTCATTTGTGAATTTGGTAATTGTAGGCACCACTTTGTGACTTTAATTTTATTTTTTCTAGCTCAGTGTAGGGCATGGTGAACACTCTCAGTACTACAATTTAATAAATATTAACTGCACACTTTTTTCATGGGCCACTGCTATATGCTGATAGTGGTTAAGAGTCCTTAGCCTTTTGTACAATTGGGTAATAAAATGGGCAGGTTTTATTTCTCCTACACTAACTTATTCACTGACCCTGGGCAACTGAAAAGAATCAACTAGATCTGTGTGTGAATATATATATATATATATATATATATATATATATATATCTTAACATGTAAACATCACTGAAACATAATTTTGAGTAGAAATAGCACTTGCAGCATGATATAGCATGATATGATTTATGTAAATGTAAAAAATAATGCATGCTATACTATATTTTTAATGAGCATATATATGTACATAAATGTATAAAAATGGACTAGAAGGATATCACACAATTCATACCAATGGTTGTTTCTGGACTGGGAGAGGGTGATTAAAGAAGATTATAGTATGATATATTTATTTTACAATGTGATCTACTTTTATTGCACAAAATAAAAAATCTAAAGCAAATAAGACAAAATATTTTAATGATCAATACTACTTTTCCCGAGGTTAGTATGTTAAAAATGCTTTTTATATTATTCCTTATATTTTTCTCTATTTTAAAATTTTCTCAAACACCTAACCACACTTGTACACACAGTAATAGCATGTGTGTCCAAGAGCTGAAACATTTAGGAGAAGCAGAGATAAGGAAAGTGGAGATATAGCATGAACAGCTCAATTATTGTGAGTAGAAAATTTTTCTTGCAAAATATTCAAGCTCCTGCTATTTCACCGTTATAGCTCCTTGTAGCTCAGGAGACAATTCTAGTAAAAATAAATTCTGTGGCCTTTGCATGGTCTTTGGTTTTACTGTAGGCTTCATGAGTTAATGTGGGAGCTGCCCTGGAGGACTTCAGCTAACTCTCTGTGAAGGATCAGAAGCTTTCTCTCTGCCTTTTCTGAACTATATGATTTCAGGTGAGGTTAATAAGCATTAGTTATACCAGTAGGGGGACTATATGGGACCTGAATTTCAATGCCTGTGCCCCTGCCCTTCTAAGGTTGATACTGACTCAGAGGAGTTACAAATAGGTAGATGGCATCAAGGGGCTGATCATTAACATTCCCATAAACGCTGAGAGGGTTGAGGGGGTTGAGAGGTCAGCAGTGATCTAGAGCCTGGAGGACCTGAAGCATCACCAACTTACAAGGCCTGAATTGCTCTCACTTAAACTTACATCAGTGGAAAAGATGGGAAGACTTTAAATGAACAAATTGAGCTGATTCAACAAGATTGTGTGACCTTCCAACCAAGTTCAGCCTGAGGAGATAATAAAGAGACAATTGAATCCAAAAAGAAGGGCCCAGTTGTTTTAATACTAACTCACAGAGAGGGAAGTCCTTCGAAATCCAAGTCTGCCTAGGCTCCTAAAAGTAGATCTTGAAGTAGACACTGAAAAATTCTTTTAAATTATGTGTGTATGTGTATGTGTCTTTGTATATATATACACATATATATACAAACATATATAAACACATACATATGTGATATGTATACATAGTGTATATGTCATGGTAATATATAAATGTATGTAATATAAATATGATAGCAGGTTATATATACACACCCTTATACAAATATATATCTCCCAACAAATCAGTGCCTATGATCAGTAAATGTAGGGTGTGTCATGAATTAAAAAAGAGCTTAGTAAGAGTAATGGAAGAATAATATTTTCCCTTTAAGTTTCTTATTCTTGATGGAGATTGGTTAACCCTCCTGAAGTGGGCTGCAATTTTAGGCCAGTGGGTAACAACCAGGACAGCCAGGCAGTTGGAGGATCTGGGGAAGGACAGGGAGTGACAAATCTCCCACAGCTAGGAGGACTTCCACAGTCACCTGCATGTTCATTCTTGTCCTCCTGGCTGGGCTTGTTTATGGAGCAGCCAATCTGTGCCAGACTCTGTTCTGGGCACTTGGCACCTGTTCTGGGCACCTTCTCATGGGATCCTCAACACAAGACCTGCCAGTTACCAGTCTCCTCTTTTTCAGAGCGTAAAGCTTAGAATTAGTAGCTTTGCTCAGAGACATGTAACTGATAGGTGGCAGGGCTGGGATTTGAGCCTGGGTCTGGCGGGTTCCCAATGCCTGCTTTAATAATCACCAGCGAGGATGTTTTTGAACATATGTGTTAGCAGTTGGAAGGAGCTTACTCTCTAGTGCAAGGGAGAAACTTCAGCAGTGCAGAGAGTTTGGGCTGCAGTTAGAGGTATATACAATGCAGATGCCTACCCCAACAATTTTAAGAGCCACAGAATACTCATCAACCATGCAAAGATGCTCCCAAACCACACACTTGAGGCCAGGATAAAACCTTTTGGGTATTAGCTCAGCACTGGGTAGAAGGCAGTGTCATTTGGGGAACAAGCATGGGCTTTGGAGCCAATTAAACTTGTGATCAAATCTCAGACCTGTCACTAAGTTTTGCAGCCTTGGAAAGTTACTTAACATCACTAAATTTCTGTTTCTGAAGCTCCAGAATGGTGACAGTGTGCCTACCTTGTACCAAACAGTACGTGGTCAGTACTAAATTTTAGGTAGCTATTACTAGTAACACTAATTGTACATATCTTTTAGACACTGTACTTAAACAGAGAAAAAAGTATACTGTTGTCTAGGTAGAGGACAAAATAAATAGACCTAGGCCCACAGGCAGGCAGCACAGAGTTCCTTGAGAAAATGGCCTCTCCTTTGCTGAACAAGGGTGCTGGGACTCTATGGGAGAGCACACAGTACCCCCACCCATATTTTGTAAGGTGCTTGATCCACAGGACCCTGAGTGGTGCCCAGGCAGACTTGCAGTGCAGCTAGTGGGATCTTGCTCTGGCTCTGGGGGACAGTCAGTGGACATTTCTCCACTTTTGTCCTTTCTCTTATATGTACTGAAGGTACTCATCCCTTGTGTGCTGGCATTGTTCAAGGAGAGAATTTTCTCCTTGAATGAGGATTCTCTTTGAATGAGGATTTTAATTCCTGAAGGAATTCTAGGTACACATTTACGAGACACGGATAGACTTGAAGAGTAAAGAGAGCAGAAATGATAAACTTTAGTAGCTCATGTTTACTTAGCATTTATTTTGTATTGTTTCAAGTGTTTTACATGTATTAGTCTTTTAATCTTTTCATCTTCACAATAACGTAACTAAGGAAAGAACCATTTTTGACCCCATTATACAGTCGGGGAAACAGGGACAGAGTATTTAGGTACCTTGCCCAAAGTCACAATCCTTAAGTGGCAGAGCTGAGATTTAAAGCCTGGCAGTCCAGCTCCAAACACCTTGCAGAGTTGGAGGCAATAATTGGTATTTACAGGCCTGTAGGTTTGTTATCATGGTGACAGAATTGTGTACAAAGCAAAATGGCAGGTAGCAGAAGGAGTTCCTCCACCTCAGTAACCCAAATGCTTTGCTACCCGGAGTTAAAGACATGCTTCTACTCAGGATTATGTCACCAGCATCTAATTTTAGAGCCGTTAAGTAGCAGCAGGGATTCTAACCTATATTTACTGAAATAAAATTAAATGTCTGCTCATTTTGTTATCTTGGAAATATACCTTGCTTTAATGACGTGCTAAGTGGATATACAATGTCAAGGCAAGATCACAGATTACACCATCTTTGTTAGCCATACACAGGCTGGCTTTTGTGATGTTATTTTTATGGGAACTCATGTGTTTGGCTGTCCGATTTATATGCTCCAAATTCTTTTATGCTCTACATTTTGCTTGTTTTCCTTTCACAAATTTGTCTTGCTTGTGATAACACTAAGTGTTGCTATGGTCTTAATGTTTGTGTTCCCCCAAAATTCATACATTGAAACACAATTACCAAGGTGATGGTGTTTGGAGGTGGGGCCATTGGGAGGTGGATTAGGTCACAGGGGCGAGCCCTCATGGGTGGGATTAATGCCTCCATAAAAGACGCCAGAAAGAGAACTCTCGTCCCTTCCACCATGTGATCACACAACAAGAAGACACCATCTATGAAGCAGAAAGGGACCCCCTCACCAGATTAAATCTCTTGGCACCTTGATCTTGGATGTTCCAGCCTCCAGAACTGTGAGAAATAATTTATATTGTTTATAAGCTGCCCAGTTTATGATATTTCATTATAGCAGCCTGAATACACTAAAGCAAGTACCTTTTGTGTTCAAATGGGTGCAGTAACCTAAGGCATTCCAGGCCCTAGGAGTTCTGAAATATTCTAATGTTTCTCTGTTAGACAGAAAGACACAAGTAGCAAGGTAATAAGAAGCACTTATGAGAACACACAGCAGCTCAGTTTCATTCTGCTTGTTCTCATTTATAGCATAGACCTAGAGAGCTATGGTTTTACTTGTGCTGCAGAGAGTGACTGGGCCTAGGTTTCTATCCTTGACATCAGAAGGCATTGGCATAGTCATTTCCACCAAATGGGCAGGTGACTCATGATTATGGATGATACAATACCAATATTTTATAATATAGTTGTCATCCGTAACACATCCTGGAAACTGCATGAATTTGGACAACACCATCTTTTATTAGGCAAATCTGAATCTGCAGAGCTTTCTTTATTCGGATTCTACAATCTCGAACTTAAAGTCACTGGGTCTGGCTTTGCCCACTGGGGAGAAGGCCTGCTAAATAATGTGCAGACAAGTCTAGGCTTGCACAAAATAGTGATATTGGTGAACTTTCAGTGTTGAATCGTCCCAAGTAGCGTCTCCTTTTCTTACCGTGATGTTGCCACTTCTCTCCCTGGTGAATCATGTCCATGACTTCATCTTCTTTCTTCCCTTCTCTGAGTAATGTGGGACTTGAGAAATAATTTGATAAAATCACTTGCAGTAATAGGTAATTGGCTAATAAAGTTTAATTTTTTCCCCCATATTCTGGGATATTTGCATTTTAATAGAAATTCAGTTTTCATCCAAAAGACTAAATGCATTCTAGAAGTAAGGAACTGGTCAAGCAAGTATATTTTTGGAATTAAACATTTCTTTTTAGTACCCATGAACACACAACTGCCACTTTTACTGCATACTTAAAAGGTTGATCTTGCATATTAAATACATAGCTTCTTTAAGGGTATATTTATATTCATTTGTCGAGAAAAATAAACTGTGTGCCAAGGCTCTTTGCTAACTAGTAAAGGCAAATAATGAAAGTAATTATAAATGATTCTTACCTACAGTGCATCAAAGTGGTCTGATAATACATGCGCTTATAAAAATTAGCAAAAGCTATTTTGCATATAAACTTAATATTAAAGTAAACATTTCCATAGTTTGAATTTTGTACTACTTTACAGTACAATAATATAGCTAAAACAGGACTTACAGATCAGTGTTTTCAAAGTGTGTTCTCTGTACCAACACCTTCAGTATCACCTGAGAACTTGCTAGAAATGCACATTCTTGGGCTCTACCTGAGACCTACTGAATCAGAAACTCTGGAGGTTGGCATAGCACTCTGTTTTAAAAGCTCTCTGGGTAATTTCAATGCACACTAAAGTTTAAGAACCAGACTTGTAGACGATTATGTTTGAATTCATCCTAATTCACAGATGAGTAAATTGAGGCTTCCAAAGATTAATGGACTGAGCTGAGCTGCTGATTTTAGCAGTGTTCTTTTTCCTGTCTTGAGATAAGCCCTTTCAGCTAATCAATCTGAATGAGTGAGGTTTGCTGCAGCTTCTGATTGACAGGACAGTCAAATCTCTTCCTGATTCTGTGGCTTTCCCCTTGTAAAGGCCTGAGGGTGAGACTTGAACAACTTCAATCTCTTGGAGCCTCTCTGGGATCAGGCTGCTCCATATTCACTCTCTTTAAAAAGATCAGCATTCATTTTCCTTTAAAGTTGGGGTTAGTCTCCCTGAGTTGCATACAAATAAGATGAATGAATTCATTACCAAAAGCTAGATTAAGTTTTGGAGCTGTTCCGCCTGGGGATCTAGTAGAGAGAGGGGCTGGCACAACTGAAAATCCTTTACTGATCAAGGCAGTCTGAAAATGCAATCTTATGTGGTAAGTAGCATTCAGAAATACTGAAATGAAGTGAAAAATTAAAATGCCTTTTGCCTAAACATGTGGGAAATGGGGAAATCCTAGGGTGCCACCAAACGTGTCTCAGAGTTGTGGAATGCAGATGCTGTCTTTTCATCTGGCTCACCACAAGGGGAGTGCAACGCAGGAATATAGGGTGAGGATTCACCTGCCAAATTTCAAAGGGGCTTTATAACTTTTAGGATAAATACAGATGTTTGCCACTTTATAGCGTCACTTAGCCCGGTATCGCCAAATTGACCTCTAAACTAGGCAGTGTTCAAGAACTGATTCCTTCTTACCTGGTATCCTAGCCCAAGAATGTCAACATGCGCATTCATCCAGTCTTTCCTTTATGAATGCAGCCCTTTGCCATGCTAATATTTTAAAATCACTTCTACGTGCCGGGACTATTCTGGGATTGTTTTTTCTTTCCTTTCTTGCCTTTTATTTTTTTATTTTTATTTTTTTTTATTTCAGAATATTATGGGGGTACAAATGTTTAGGTTATATGTGTTGCCTTTCCCTCCCTTCCCCCCTCCCGGAGTCAGAGCTTCAAGTGTGTCCATCCCCCAGATGGTGCGCATCACACTCATTATGTATGTATATACCCATCCCCTACTCTCCCCTCCCATCTGCCCGACACCGGATAAATGTTATTCCTATATGTCCAGTTAGGTGTTGATCAGTGAAACCAATTTGCTGGTGAGTACATGTGGTGCCTGATTGAATGAGCAATTTTTATCTTCTATTTTTCCCTCCCTTAGCTTGAAAGTTGTGTGTACTGTTCCTTTCTTTTAGTGCTTATTCTAGAGATTTTTCCCAAATATACTTAAATAATCAAAGTCTAAAATTAATCAAAACCTTGATTTTCCTCTTGGTAACACAAGTTCTTTTCAAACTTTGATTCCATTTATTCCTTTCTTGACTTATGTTATTGTGTCATATTTTCAAGTCTACTAAAAATCGACATTACTGCTCTTTTTATGTAATCAATATTCATTAATATAAGCTCGCTTCATTCTCTTCTACATCTCACGTTCCACATCTGGAATTACTTTCCTTCTGATTGAGGTACCACCTTTAAATTAGTGCTGCTGAAGAACTCCCTTATGTCTATAAGATGTCTTTATTTTTACTCCGTTCTTGAATGATATTTTACTGAATACAGACTTCTAGATTGGCAGTTATTGTCTTCTAGAACTTGAATGTTTTAGTCCATGATTATTAGGATTCTGTCAATGTATTGAGAAGTCAACTGTCTAACTTATTCCTTTGTGTGTGTGCTTTTTTTTCTTTTTGCTTCTTTTAAGATTTTTCTCTTTGTTGTTGATTTGCAGCAATTTTACTATAATGTGTTTTGTTTGGGCTTTCTTTTAACTTATCCTGTTTGGGATGCACATGGTCTCTTGAATCTCTGGATTGCTGTCTTTGATCAATTCTTGAAAATTATTGGATATCATCTTTTCTCTGACCTAGTCTTTCTCTTCTTTTGCTTTGGCACTCGATTTTTAGATCTTGTCATTACATTTTCCATATTTCTTACCCTCTTCTGAATTTTATGCCTTTTTTTTCTTTTCTCTTCATGCTTACATTGTGGGTCATTTAGCCTGGTTTATTTTCTTAGTACATAGTAGGCATTCAGTAAATCTTTGTTGAATAAAATAATGAAGTTTTCAAAATATATGAAACTGGTATTCTATAAGACACCTAACTTGAAAACACTGATCTGATACAATCCCTTCAATTTTCTGTTGTAAAACTGAGGCCTGTAGGTTAACTCACATGGCCATGGCCATAAAATTAAGTAGTTCATATCTGGCACGACAATTCAGATCTCACTCTAAGTTCATTGTTCTTTTCGATCCACCACACAGTTTCTCACTGTAATCCACAATATTACAACAGAGGTAATGACATTACAGGTGAGAGGTCTCCTTGAGAGAAGGCACACTATTATTTGGGAAGTAACCTATTTCCTCTATGGGTGACCAATGGGAAGTAAGAAACTTGAAAGTGAAGGAGGGAAGAACAGTGGGTGGTTAAAGAATTAACCTAGGAAGGTTTTGATAGCTTTTAGCAAGATAGCGACTCACTAGTTGGAGAGCTCTTAGACAAATAAGCATCTTCACATTCATTGGTTTCACAAAAGCTGCTCATAAGTGCTCCGGGTAAAAGTAGTAGAGGCACAGTGAAGTCTTGTCTAGAACAAAGTGACATAGAATGTTTAGAGAATGGTTAGTAAGGACTTATGCCACTGCCTGAATAATTAGCCCCAAGATAAGAGCCTGGTATTTGGCTGAAAATAGACTCTTCTACGTGAATGAGAGAAAAACTGAAATAAGTTAAACACTATCTGTGAATGAAAACCATGGGGAGACTTGAGAGATGGGGGAATGTAGAAATATGGGGAAAAAACAAGATAAACCCAAACACCTGTAACAAAAAGTGTATGTGTTGGAGGAAGGTACAGAAATGAATTCTTATCCATTGTTTAGAAAGGCCACAACATACTAGTATTTACATATGGATAAATCAATGTAATGGCCTAAACACCTTTTGTGAAAACTTGGACTAAATTAAGCAAGTATCCTAGATTACAGTTTTGAGAGATTTTGTATCTTTTTGCTTTTGGCTATTTGAACACATTTTTGAAAATAATAATATTTATTCATATACATGCTAAGTTCTCCCCTCTTGTGTTAGTTCTCAATATTAACGATGGGATGATTAAAAAAAAAGAAAAATACCATATTAACTTCACATACTCATTTCCTTCTCCTTCTCTTGATCCCTAGTTTTAAAACAGTAATCATTTCCATATACTTGTCCAATTCCTCTCAATTGTTCTGTAGAGTATATTGCTTCATCGGAACACAATGCACAGCTATGTGATGATTAAAAAAAAAGGAAAAAAGATACTTTCATGTTCCTCTCCCATCCTAGTTTTGAAACAGTGACTATTTCTGTAATTGTTACCTCTCCTTGCTGTCAGGATAAACTCATCAGTCTCAAGCCTCCATGTGATGTAGTTCTAAGAGCAGCTCTCCAGAGAGAGAGAGAGAGATACATCCCTCACTCGTACAGCAAAGAAAAACCACCAGTGGCAGGGGTAGGTGTGGGTGAGGGCAGTATCCAAGCCTAAACCATAAACTGCAGATACCCTGGCCGTGTGCTTCCTGCCTTTACCCTCAAAGGGACAAAGCAAGGGATTTGGACCAATATGTTTCCTCCTTTCTTTCACCTAAACACCATCCTAATCATAAAATGGGAAGATCTGATGTGTTCCCAGAAAACCCTCCCTTTTCAGGTAGCCATCTGCATTAAAGCCATCTGTCAGCTTCTTTTGCCTATTAGTCATGTCCCTGAGAAACCGATTTTAGTATCTGTTAATCCTTAACAGCCATAAAGCATTATTGATCAGAAATGGGAAAGGATGACAGTGGAATGTAGTCTCCATCCTTACAGTACAAAATGAAAAGAAGTCCTGAAAAGTTATTTATTCTTCATCAGTATAGAGAGCTAAACAAGAACACTCATCCCTTAATGTGTATTTTTTTTCCTATCTGCTTCTCTTTTATTTTTGTTATTTGGTTGGAATTAAATCTGTTTTGTGGCCTGAAATTGATGAGGGTATTTTTTATCCCGAATTTTTCTACTTTGCTTGCTTACAACGTAATTGACCTACACTAAAAAGCGATTATTTGCCCAAACCATTTAATCCCAATCCTTTTCTAAATTTACAGTTTCATCTAGGGGGAGTTTTGAAATTAGCAGCATATGAAGAACACTGGCCCGTTTGTCAAACAGCCTAGCATCTAGATCAATTTTTAAACTTACTACCTCTGAGATTTGGGTAGGTCATTTGACTTGATTTTGTTTTTTAATATATAATTTAAAACTAATATCTTTCTGAAAAAACTGATAGTTTCCTTAAAAATATGAAATGAGCTAACATATTTGTCAATTCAGTCATCCAATTATTCATCTACTCATCCTTCCATCCATCCAACCAACCATCCATTCCTATTAATATATATTTACCACTGACCTGTGCTAGGCACTGAGGATAAAGCAGCAAACAAAACAGAAAATAAGTCAGCTTTCATGGAGCTTAAAGTCCAGTAAGGGCAAACAAATAGCTCATAAATAATTAGCCTAAATAATATGTCAGATGACTATGGATGCTATAGAGAAAAATTAAGTAGGGTGGGGGTAAGGGAGTGGTGATTTTAAATTGAGTGGGCAGGGAAGCCTTTGAAGAGAAGGTGGAATTTGAGCAATGACCTAAAGGAGGAAAGGGAGTAAGCCATGCAAACATCTGGGGGCAGAGTGTTTCCACTGAGCATACAGTGAGTGTAAAATTCCTGAGGCAGAAACGTGCCTGGCATACTCATGGAAAAGCCAGGAAGCCAGGGTGGCTGGAGTGGCATGAGAAAGGGTAGAGAAGTGGAAAACATCAGAGAGCTCATGTGGGGCTTTGTAGACCACTGAAAGGACTTAGACTTTTATTCTGGATGAGATGGAGAACCGTGGAAAATTTAGGAAAATTTAGGCATGATCTGATTTAGGTTTGGGTTTCTGTGTTGAGAAAAAGCTATTTTGGGGTGGGAAGGGAAGGAGTAAAAGTGGAAGCAGAGAGGCAAGTTAGGAGGCTATTGTCATTATCCTGGCCCAGGTAGGGCCGGTAAGGTGGTAAATGCTGAGGTGTTTTCAAGGTAGAGTCAGGTAGATTTGCTGACTATGTAGAAAAGAAGGAGAGAGAGACACTAGGGATGATTACAGGATTTGGCCTAATTTGAATAATGGAACTGCTGTGTATTGAGATGGTGGGATGGGGTCAACCGGGGGAGGAGCCGGTGTGATGGGGAAGATAAGGAGGTGGATGTTGGACTTATGAGTTTGAGATGCATGTATCTCACTCTCTGAAGAGCATCCAAGTAGGCAGGAAGCAGACCGCAGTGAATCCTTGGAGGTGGGAATGAGGCGCTGTGCAGAGATGACTGAGTGGGCAGCCAGCTCTCAAGGTGCTTACTCCTCACAGAGGGAAATGGGCGTGAAGACAGGCAACCACAGTGGGAGGCAGACTAGCCTGGACTGCAGGAACACAGTGTCATTTCTACCCAGAATATTCCTTTGGGATAGAAAGAAGTGGCCTTTTGTATGTTTCATACTTTTATGTTTCATACTTTATTCAGCCTTCAGACTAGGCACAATCAATGTCATGCCTCATCTGATTACAATCATTTTCTTTGCTCCTTTAGCAATAAGACCGGGAGAGATCTTTATTGCCCTGCACACACTTACAAACCACACTTTGATGGGCATGTGATTACATACCTCTTCGAAAAAACTCTCCGGTGAAATAAAATCCTTCTGCTGATATCTCTGACCTTCACCTTTTTTGTTCTGTATATTTTTGCCCGGTCTTTTTGACTGAGCCTGGGAATTATGCAGGTTCGTGTATTTAATATGTCTTCACCAGCATGTTAACACAGACAAGAAGTCTTATTGCCACCATGCATAATTATGCAGTGATTTGATGAACAGCCCCATCAGCTTTCAGAACAATGTCTTTTCTAAGATTGGCTTTGAATGAAATTAAGGGGGACCAAGAATAATTGTTGAGGCAATTTAAAATCAATATATAAGACTAAATGAATTCCCACAAGAATTTAAATAATTGTGCGAGGGTGGCAAATTACAGGTGTTTTCCTTTTTTCAATATTTTTATTATTTAAAAACATACAGGAAGAACAACTATCATAGTTCTACATTGGATTGACATAATGAACCAGAATATTTGATTTTTTAGAAATACATCTTTTCAACTGCATGGCAAAACTAGTATATAGTATTTCTGCCATTTTTTCCCCTTGCTTACCACTATGCCCATAGTTCAAGCGAGCTGACAATAGGGATAAGTACCCTGTCCTAGCAGTCATCAACAGGAACTAAAGCCACTCAGTTTGGCTTTTCTGAGTACCCTACTCACCTCAGTTTTTTGCTGGAAGAGCCTTAGATGCACAGTGGGGAAAAAGCATGGGGTCAGGATGAAAGGGTTCTCAGAGAGATGAAAACAAAAACCCCAAACAACAGTTGGCTGATACAGACTGGTGAGATTGGAATGCAATGGAATGATGTTTCACACTGGGAGAGAGGTTTAACTTTCTTTTTGATCAACAATTTAATTCCCTGGCATCTCCAGAAAGAAGATTAGGAGTAAAACTTGGGCAAGAGAAGGAGTAAAAATACATCTTTTATTTTGCTGGGAATCTTCTGAGTTTGGAGGCTTGAGGCTTTACGTAGCGCATGCATGTGTGTGTGTGCACGCGCGCCCGCATAATACTTAGAAGACAACTTCCCACTGAAGAGAGACAGAGATCAGGGTAATGGCCACCTACGGCTTGCTCCAGACTCAAAGAGAGGAAAATACACGGAGTGAACAATTGCTGTTTGTTTCCACACAGCATCTCTTCCCTCTTCTTTATTAACAGCACCCACTTCCTCCAAGGAACTGCTCTTCCACGCAATGTGATTTTCCAAGAATTATCCATCACAGACCGGTGCCTCTCTGGTCTTCTGGGTAGGACTGTGGACCAAGCTCATATAATCAATTTTGCTGAAGTTGGGAAGGAGTGTTCTCTATTTCCACTTGGACCTTGAGCTGCAAAGATGCGACTTCAAAGTGACCAGCTCCCCAAGAATGTGGAGTAAAGCCAAGAGAATGAAGTCAACAAAGACTAGAAACTTAGATAAAAAATGAGCAAAAATAGAGTGGATGAGATATGAAGAGAGTGCAAACTAGAGAGAGTGAGTGTACTTGCTTTGTTTAAGTCCCGTGTTAAATCAAACTTGGGGACACTCCACTCCTTCTTTTCTATGCTTTGATTCTGTGATCTAGTAAATCACTTCTCTTTATTTTTAAAAGTTAAAATGGCTTGAATTTTTTTTCTGTTATTTTCAGCCAAATAACATAGATTAATATAGAGGAATTCATACTTTCTTCTTGAAGTCCTGGTTCATGTTTCCAATATGGGCAAGAAGACAGCTGAGAGAGAGATTGTGCTCATGGCTAGAGATTTTCTGTGCTGAGCCCTTCCTCCGTCCCTCCCTCCCTCCCTCCTACCCTTCCTTCCTTCCTTCTCCCCTCCTTTTTTTTTTTTTTAGCAATTGAACATAAGAAGGCAGAAGAGCCCGCATACTATCAGATGAGAAATGGTAATTAACTGAGCTAATAATTAAACTTACTGAAATTACTAATAACCATTTAAAGTATAATGTCTAATTTAAGTGGGGATTTAATGAAGCGAAAACAATTGGGAAAGGAAGAGCACTAGCATTAAACTGTGCCTGTATTACATGTCTTCAACACGTGCTAGGCACTTTCTATCCATTACCATGTTTAGTATTTATGAGAGCCGTACAAAGTAAATGCATAACCTAGCTTGTGATCTAGCTTGAGCAAAAAGAAGTATATTGGCTCCCGTAATTGAAAGGGTCCAAGATTGGAACTGTTTTGGGGAGGGACTCGATTCAGTGCTAAAGTGATACCATTAGCATTTATTTCTGAATGAGAAGCATTGTGCTGCCTAACTCCTGATGCATCGAAAACTGTCTGAGTGGTGCCGCCTGGAGTTGTGCAGCCCCTCCTGCTATTGTTACTCATACTTCTCTTGTTATCAGTCTTGTTCAGTGGACCCTGGAACTTGAGACTCATATAATCACAGCACCCATTAAAGAGAGTCTGTTTCCAGGATAGTGCAAACAGAAGTCCCAGAATTGAGTTGTACCAGTACTATGCAATTGTGAAAACAGTTAAGGATCATAGCTCCTTGGAGCCAGATCATGCTGACTTTAAAAATCCTGGCTCTGCCATTTACTGGCTGTGTGACCTTAGTAATGTCCCTGGCTTCTCTGAAATTCAGGGATGGCCAGTACATTCTTGCTAAAATTTGATACAGGAATTTGCTATCAGAAAATGTAAGTTATAGAATCTGATTTGCTTACTATGATTTTAGAGAACCTAGAAGTCAACACTTTGATTCAGGAACTGCAGTGTACTTATCTCAGAAGACTTAATGCCTCAACTCTTCCGCTCAACTCAGATGGATTCCTCTCATGCCCCCTCCCCTATCTTTAAATTACTTCTGGAATTTACTTTTAGCAGTAGCCAGACTCCAATCTTATTGAAAGGGGAATGTTATGGTCACACAACTTTTGTCTGAGAGACTTCCTTGTGATGATATGTTTTCAAGTAGAAAGAGGTTTCATGGGGCTTTTATTAATTATTTTTAAACTTTTCTCCTTTCATCAAAACCCCCCAATTTTTGTATAATTAGAGGTCTCATGAATAGCTCTAACATTGATTTCTATTGTGCTTAAATTTTATTTTAAAGGATCACTGCTTTTTTTCCCCATAGATTTTCAACTTCCTTAAGAGTACACCAATAGTAACTATATATTAAAAACCAGACTCATATTTAGCATATATGAAATTATACACATGAAAGGATGTTTACTATCTACTGGCCCCTCCGACCTCCCTAATCTTCATATCCTGCCTTGTCTTAACCTGATTTGGGATGTCTCTGATGCTCACAGTCTGTCTGGGTGAGTATCATAATAGGTGGTAGTACTCTTTTTGATATGACTATCACAAAGAGATATTCAGCACACATGCTTTTAGAATTTGCTTCTGGAAAATTGGAGGCAATTCAGAATTTGTCATCATAGATTACTTTAAACTGAGTTTGGGTTATGTGAGCACATACTTATTAAAAAGGCTGAAATATCCTAAACACATGGTGAAACTGAAAACTGGTGGAAAATTTATGTAGTTCAGAGGTTAAGACACAGTTTCTGCCCACTAAAGCATCCTAGTGTGCAAAGCCTCTGGGAATGCAGTCCTAAGAGCTTAGAAGATTGTCTTTTATAGTCAGAACTTTTATGTTCTTAAGATGTAATAATATAAAAGGAGGAACTCTTTAGACATCATCCCTCCTTTTGATAGAGTTCTGCATTGATTCCCATGTCACACGACTTTGAAACCACACACAGCCGACTGTGGCAAACACGAGCTGCCTCTTGTAGGAGCAGCAGGTGCTCGATGTTAGATCTTGAGGAGAAAGCTTTAGAGGAGCCAAGAGCTGTCCTCAAATATTTCATGGGTTGGCAGGTGAAGTGGGTTCCCAAGGACTGAACTGGAAGTAGACTCATCAGAGGGCAGATTTTATAGGGGTGCATATTTGGACTCAATTTAATGAGAAAATTCTTAAGAAGTGTAGCTGTTCAACAAAGGAACAGGTGTCCAAGTAAGGGCTGTATAATATTATTCAGGTCACAGAGTAGGGGTAAGAGGTTTCACCTCATGCCTCAATTCCTAAAGTTCACAGGCTCTCAGAATGCCCTAAAAAGAAAAAAGCAAACATAATTTCATGGTTTTGTTGACTACACTGAGCTTCTGAATTGTTAAGGAACTTGCTCATCCTGCCCCAGTCCCAGAACCACTGCCATGCATTTTTTAGTTTCTAAAGAGTGGAATGTAAATACTCTAATGGGAATGAGGGATGTGCAGGAAGGAAACATAAGTGGGCAAAGTGGGCATGATGAGAACTCTGGAGGCAGAGCCAAGCCCTATGTGAAAGTGCACACACCTACTGCTTCTCTTTGCCTCATGGGAATTGAGACCTAACGTAGCCAGTTCTGTTAAAGTTTAGAGGAAAGCAGGAAAGTGATTTTTTCAGAGGTGAAAACCCTTGATTTCTTAAATGTTAGCAACAAAAGCATTTAATACAGTGTAAAATTGAGGGTGGGGGTATTCAAACAAAACTTGTCTGCAAATCAAATTTGGCCCTAAGGCTACCTTTCTGTGACATCTGGAACAAGCAAGAAGGTAATGAAATCAATGAATGAATAACTAGCTTGGTCACAGATCAGAGTACAGTGAGAATTCATGATTTCTGAATCATGTTATCACTAACTTTGTCATCATCTGTGCCATGCAATGTCTCGATCGTGAGGTTTGGGTTTGCTATACGTATTTGCTATCCTCCCTTCAGTGCAAATATCTCGAAAGGCCATGTGGTGGTGTGGAAATATTCTAGACACACACTACAGTCAGGACTCTTCTGCAAACCATCATCACCGATGCACCATGCTGGAGGTACCATGAGATGGTGGAGTTGGAGAGACCTGAGGTAATATCCCAGTGTTCCTAGTCACCAGCAGGGATCTTGGGAAAATCACTTAACATACCTGAGTTGTAAGTTCTGGGTCTGAGAAATGGGGAAACTGATGCCTTCCTCCTAAGGCTGTTGTGGGTATGAGGGGAAGGAGGTATAAGAAGCATGCAGCAGAGGGCTGGGCACAAAGCCAGAACTCCAGGAAGCTACTTTCCTAGATCTTTCCCCAGCATCTCTCCCTCACTCATTTAAAATGGCTTTTGTTGAAGAGTATGCATAATAGTCTTAAGTTTATTCAGGACAAATAAATAAATAAATAAAAATGTCAAATAACAACAAACATAACCAACATAACACACAACCCTCAATCTGCAGTATAAGAGGCACAAGAGTCCTTAATTTATGGGAGAAGTGACAAGTTGGATGGGAGCTTCTGTTCATGATCTTTGTGTGTCATGAGCCTTGCAACCCCAGGATCTAAGGTCCTAGAGGCAGAACTGGTGCCAAGGGCCTTGTTAGTATAAGTACACTTAAAACCCCTTGGCTTCATGTTGGTTGGTGCATGCTCTGCCAGCAGGAAACACAAACGACATGCTGCCACCTGGATGACTCCTCATCCTTTAGCTTCTCCTGCCAAGTGTTCCAGAAGAAGGAGCAATCCGCTACACTCTGCTCTTGAGACTTCATATCCTGCCATTTCATGAAATGCTTTTAACATTGCAGGGAGAGGCTATGTGTAGAGTTTAAGGTCTCTGTTTGAGACCGTGGGAAAAGAAAATTTCATTACTGTAGAAATTTCATGTGTGGCCCCTTGAAGTTCACGTTGTCATGTTTTGTGTTTAGCAGCCCCACGCCATCTTTCTCAGCTGTTACTGAGCATCCTCTGCTGAATTTCTCTTGTCTCCATGTCTATAATGTCCAGGCCTGTGTGCCTCTTCCTTCTAGCCCAGGCTGGGGGAGCCAGCTGTTGGTTCAGAATGCAGGTGCTCACGTGGCTGTCACTGAGAACACACCACTTCATGGGGCACTTTAGGGAATTGTTATTCTGTGCATTTGATTCACTATTAACGAATGTGCCGGTCTTTGAGAATTATTTAATTCTCACTGCACTGTCCACCATTTCAATAAGGTCCAAAAATTCAATAGTTTCATTAAACCAATGATCTTGAGATGCAACAATGATGCTAGTGGAATCTGACTTATTCCCACTGTGCTCGGAGAAAAATGGGCACCACTCCACACCCACATGTAAGAATCATGGCTGGGGTCCAGTTCACGACATACAACCTAAAACAGGTGTGGTTAAAAAATGCAACATTTTTCTCACCACAAAATTTCTCACCAATCAATATTTATTCTGTAGTTTATGGAGAAATAAATGTTCATTGCTGGGAAGAGATGGAGTTAGAATCAGGAAAGAGAAAACTGAATTACTTTTTATTCATAAGATGAGAACAGTCCTTATGGATAAGGTGGATGTGTGTACTGTCTTTAAAATCAAGTAACAGGAAATAAAACTTGGGCAAGGGCTTTTAAAAAGTTAGAACTTGAGAATGTTGACATAGTCATCACTCAGTACATTTCATTGGCCCTTTTAGCTGAGAAAGAGTTGGAGCATCCTGATGCCTGAGGAGCTCTGGTTAGTAGGATTCCAGAGACAGCACTCAGGCTTTCAATTTTGAAAGTTGCTTAAAATCTAGTGGGATCAGGGTCCCTTAATAGGACCTTAATGCAAGGTATTCTGCTCCCAATAGGACACCTACTGAGCTTTCTGAACAGCGGATACCCTAATCGGGATTCAGACTTCTACTGACTAAGAAGACCTGGTAAATTGCTCTTACTGAAAGTCTGACAGCACCCGTTAACTTAAAGCAACGCCTGGTCACCATTTTTAGGTAGAAATGCTATTAAGTAGATCCTTCTTTCTTTCCTCCTTATGATGTTATTTTCACACAAACTTCATTTCACATTTATAATTCATTCCTCCTCAATCTCCCTTCATTATGTCACATTTTTTCAAAGGTTTTTCTCTTAGTTTTATTTCATTCCTTCTTTATCATAGTGATATTTCTTTCACTTCAAATATTGCTTACCATTTTGGCATTAATCTTTAAAACCATATGTATAAGAACCTTATGTCCATGGGGAATAATTATTTACATTCAAATGTCTTCTCATATTTTTGACATATTTATAAGAATGTAAAAGAGAAAAGAAAATAGTCAAGTTTGATATTGTCTCTCCCCCAAACAAAGCAAAGGTCCATTTCCTATGTCTACGAAACTGCTTCCCCTTTTCTTTTTCCCAGGTTCAATGAATAGCAACCGCCACTCATCAAGTTACCTGATGAGTGTAACCTGATGATAGAATCACTTGAGCTTGACACCTCTTCCTTATTCTCCAAAGGCAGCGTGTCCCCTGGCACTGCACTTATACACTCCCTGGCGTCTCCCAATCTACCCCTCCTCCCATTGCCACTGCTCCAAACTTACTGCCTCTATTTCAGTTGCCTCCTATTTCTGACCTCACCTCCTCCACTCATTCAATAAATATTTATGAGATTTTCCTATGAATTGTGTTGGGTGTACATCATGTTGTGCAAGACCAACATGGTTAGGACTCTAATGAAGTTTCTAGTTTTGCAGGGGAGCGAAATGTGAACCGAATGATCACAAAAATATGTAAGTGCAGAATCTCAGCGGCCATGCTAAGTTTTCCAGGACTCAAATCTCTTCACAGCACTTGACCTCTCCCAGCATCTTCCTGTTTCCTTTAGGATGAAAATCTCAAACTTAGTGAAGCCTACCAGGCAGGTCCCTAAGTGTCCTTCCCCTCCTCTCCATTGGCACTACCATCTTCCCCCCCAACCCTGCCCTGGCACCTGAACAATCCACCAAACAAGCCACTTCAGGCTACAGCTGCCTGCCTTTGCCTGTGCTGTGTCTTCTGCTTGGATGTTCTTCCCCCTCCACTCCTCTTATTCAGGACTGCTCTCTGCTAGGCTATAACAGATTCATTTTCTCAGACTCAACTCAAGCATCAGCTCACTTTTTGAAAACATTCTTGCCCCCCTTACCCTTCTTGTCCCCCCCCAGGTGACACTGATCTACTTTCATGTCCCTCTGCACCCTAGTTAGACTTGAACTCACCTCTACAGCACTTCACTGCACTTAGGAGTTCATATGAGCATCTTATCCACTGGGTTAGACATGCCCTGTGGTCACAGCCCCTGTTTTATTCATCATCTCTGTATCCTCAGGCCAAGTCTTACGGTTGGTAAATCGTAAATAGTTACTTGCACATGAATGTGTAAATGAGTAAATATAGATTTACCAAGATTTATTGAGGGCTTGTTCTATGCACTGTTCTAAATATTTTACATGTTTTTAATCCTGTCAACAGCCCCAAAGGAAGGTTCCACTCACATATGGGGAAATCAAGTTAAAAAGAATTCGAATAGTTTGCCCAAGGTTACACAAGTTGTGAGGGATGGAGCTTGGATATGAACAGGGACAAATGACTGAGAGAATGAATAACTGGGTAGACGAATTCAGAAAATTTAAAATAACTTCATGTGTTTTAATTGTTCTTTTTAGTCATCATTGAGAAAATGATTTGTGGTTGGGACTGCTCTGAATCTAACAGATTAGAACTTTAGGTAAGGCATCTGGTCTTAATTTCTTTATCTGTGAGGAAGGGATCTTGGGGTCTCTCTCACAGCATGAGGGAATGCACATAAAGTGCTTAACACAGCATGAGGCACATGATAAGTGCTTAATAAATAATATTAATTTCTCTTACCTTTAATCACACTAGGAACGCTCTTTTTCATTTTCTAAATTTTCAAAACATTACAAAGGTTTTAAATAGAAAAGCACAGAGAATAATAACACAAATCTCAGTGTACTTAACACCTAGATATAACAATAATTAACAAGCCGCAAATTTCTTTTACGGAGAACATAATAACGTTATAACAGTTTACTATTACTGTTGAAACCTTTTCCTATGCCTCCCTTCCCAAAGGTAATGACTACTCGGACATTTGTGTTTATTCTTCTCATTCATCATTTTTATACTTGTATTACATATATGTTTATTGAAAAACAGTATATGCAATTATTTGGTGTGCTATTAAAATTTTCATTGAAAGTATTTTATTCTATATAGTTTTTTGCAACTTCCTTTTTCACTTACCATTCTATTACTGAAATTTATTCAGGCACATTTATAACTAGTTCATTCATTTTAGTATTCCATTGTATGAATATACTACTTATTATTTCATCTTTTTTATGCATATATATTTCTCTTAAAATTTTTCTGGCTGTTAAAAACAATGCTCACTGGATATTTTAATACATGTCTTGTGTACGTGTATAAGAGTTTCTCTCTACCCCTTCTCTGCTAGTGTTCTGTGAAAATTAAACCGTACTGCTCTCAAGCATCCATTCTGTGTAAGGAATTAATTCTTTCCTACGCATCTAGAGTGGAACTAGCTATTGAGAAGGCAGTTGCTCAAATTATTTTCTGTAGGACTTAGTTTTTACATAGAACTCCAATTTCAGAAGGCTGTTCACAGGAGGAGAAATACTAGATGATAGGTTATATATTGATAACCTTATGAAATTGCCAATACCGAACCACAATTTTCACCTACAAAGACGGCAGGTTTCATGCGGCACAATTTACATGTCTTCAACTTTGAAATATTTTACTCATCTGATGTTTATAAAATGGCATTTCCTTGTTGTTTTAATTTTCATTTATTGGATTACAAGAAAGTTTCTACTTCTTTATATGCTTATTGACAATTTGGCTTTCCTTTTCTGTTTATAATCTTTACCCACTTTTCTAATGGGTTTCTTATCTTTATATGTGGATATATGTGTGTGATAGTGAATACCTTCTCCTTGTCTTTGGGTTGTTTTTAAAAAATATGAATATGAATATATGAAAATAGGAATTTATACACCTGTTTAAATTTTACTATAGTCAAAATTGTTAATTTTTTCCCTTTTAGGTTTTATCTTCTTGTTTCTTATTTAAGAAATCTCTTCCTATATTGAGATCTAAAATATATTTTCTACATTTCTTCTAGAAGTTTTAAAGTTTGTGCAAATTCTTAAGCTACTGAGTTTTTAATTTTACATGTGAGCGAGGTAGGGTTCTAAGTTTTTTTCAAATAGATACCTAATTATCTTCTTATTATTTATTGAATAGCTATCTTTCCCACTGACTTACGATGCTACATGTGGGATAAATCCAGTTCTTATATAGATGCACACATTTCTCAGCTCTCCATTCTGATTTTATTGATTTCGTTGTCTGCACCAATATCCAAGGATTATATTTAGCTGCATTGCACTAGTATGGCCATACTAACTACCGAAATATTATAAAATTTCTGTACAAGTTGGTAAGGAGTCACTATTCTTCCACCTCTGAGTGTCTTCCTCTGTTTCTCCCTCCATCTTCCAAATGACACCCAGCCCTCTCCTCAAACCCATCCATGATTTTGAAATTAAAGGATTAATATTTGGCATACTGAGGGGCTTAAGGCACCAGTGCTAAAGACTTTCTGCCTGATTAATGCTCTTGCAGTACTTGTCAAATATTTAGACTATCATTCCTGCCAATATGCACTGTTTTAATTGCTATAGTTTTATAATTTCTTTAAATATGGGAAAAATTCCCCACATTTCATTGTTGTTTTTTAAAATCTCATACATCTCCTTTGCTCTTTGTTCTTCTTTGAATTTTTTTTTTTTTTGAGACAGAGTCTCACTCTGTTGCCCGGGCTAGAGTGAGTGCCGTGGCGTCAGCTTAGCTCACAGCAACCTCAAACTCCTGGGCTCAAGCAATCCTTCTGCCTCAGCCTCCCAAGTAGCTGGG